>CM042877.1:7989730-8174868 GCA_023658055.1 Thaleichthys pacificus | reverse complement strand
CACCTTTTCTCGATTTTATAGTTCTAACTGTCAACTATCCGGGCGGAGTTCAGTGTAATATATTCACAGATTCGAACTTCCCGAAGCAATAACTAATTACAGGAATGTTAACGCCACCTCTTTCCAACCGATGTAGACAACGAGTTACAACCTAATTTTTAAGTTAGGTTAAAGTTTTCCTCCGAGCTGAACAAATTACATGGCTTTCTGCGCGCAGGTCCACAGGGACCGTCTGCAAAGTGCAAAACCGAACAGCGATAGCCTTCTCCAAAAAAATGCTATAACTTCACTATTACTCATTGTTGTGTCACCAAATTAATCACTCATCAATCCCGCCGGTTATACTACAACACTCAGTGAAAAAAAGGCTTTTGAGGATTATTGATTAATAATAGGCCTAATGATACGTTCATTTGTAATCAGTATTCAATAACTTCATTGTTACACATTGTAGTGTCACCAAATTAAGTTCACACATCGATGGTCTCCTGCTGGCTATAGCCTGCTACAACTATACTAGAATCCTTTGTAGTGATGCAGTTGGTGATTAAGATATCTTAATCACCAACTGCATCACTAAGTGAAACACAAATAGGCTACAGATTACTTGAACTGTAGATTTAAAAAAAATTGGTGGCACACACACGTGGTGCAGTGCCCTTGATGCAGCCGGTGAGGACAGTTCTTCTGACTAACAATTTACTTTATTAGTCAGTGCATGAATTTAGATCCCAGAAAAAGAAACGCAGTATCCCAATCAATGCTTGTAAAATCAACGCAGTTTAACTGAAAACACAAACTGATGCGTGCCCGCTGAATTCCATGTTCCACTGCTCTTGTGTGCTTGCTATAATAGCCACTGCAGAAGTCCAGATGTAACAATGTATCTGTCCCAGGGGATCAACACAGTGCGACTCATTCGAATGAGAACAAGAATGATGAGACTTGAATTAGAGGTCCTGTCTAAGATGCTCATGAAATGGTGGTCTTCATAATATTAGACTGCTCCGGCGCATTATCAGGTCTCGCTTGCACATCACTCGGATGAGAGGCAGAAGGCTGCGTACTTGCACTGGAATCTAGGATGCTACTATTTACCTATAACGTCAGAGATATAAACTCTATAAACAGCGTGAAAGGATGGTATTGATCAGAACGTCCCGTAGGACCGCGTTGCCTGTGTACACGGTTTGGAGTAGGGTGTAGCTCGAGCGGCGATGGTGCGCATGATGGAGTCGCAGTGCGAGTATTACATGTATTTTCCCGCGGTTCCCATCTCCGACTTGTCAGACCCCGCTCGCTACAGAACCTTACCCCGGCGAAGCCACCTTTACTTGGGGGAGACAGTGCGGTTTCTCCTTGTGTTGCGATGCAAGGATGCGTCTTGTGGAGGGACACCGACAGAGCAGGGTACTGAAAACGTAGGCGGCAATAAAGGGTCGTTAGCCTTCGGTTCTGAGACCGCAAGCAACCGGGCTTGGCGGGAGCTTGCCGGTTCCCTATGTGCTGTGGCCAACGTCAGTCCCGGAGAAAGTCGACACCGGTCACATCACCTACACCATGACTACCAGAGCAGCGGGGACGAGGGGACGGACGAGGCCGAGGATGAGTACGTTGCCGCAGCCATAGGCAGGGTGGATGGAAGATGTCGCGGTTTCAGAGACTGCAAACCGCTTCTCATCCACAACAGTACGGGGAGTGGGGCGAGGGAGTTCCGCAGGGCTCCGTTCCAGGTAGACAAAATGTGGTTTATGATTTAGGATGAACAATGGTGACCCATATGCTTCCAGTTCATTAACCTTAATAGCTTTGTCTACTGCTCATTGTCTTGAAAGTCATCACGAGGTTATGTGTCGAAGGTAAACATTTGGGGTATCCCGTGTCAGGCACTATTTTTTATGTTTCATGTCTCATTTTAGATAGCCTATAATGGCGTCGCAGAAATGCAATCACAGCCAGCACTGAGCAGCATACAAAGCAGATATCTCTGAGTCATTTGTCAGATTTAAAAAAAAATCCTGAATTTGAATACACTAATGCACAGTGCCCGTGATTAAGATGTCAGTGTAGGGCTAACACACAAATACAGATTCCTTGAACTAGAGATAGTGCATAGTGCCCGTGATCAAATTGGTGTCACACACGCACAGATTCCTGGAATTATATATAGGGCGCAGTGCCCGCGATATGTCGGTGACACACAGATTTCTGGAATTATAGATAGATAGTGCCCGTGATGCAGCTGGTGATGACAGTTCTTCAGTGGTTTTGGTACCTATATTTCTCAGATCACAAGTGAAATTCTCTGTCTTCTCTGAAGTTCTTGTTTAACCTCCACATCTATTCTAGTCAAATTGCCAATGGTGTGGTAGCCTATACATTCATGCAAATGATTATATAGCCTTCATTTGTCTGCTGTTTCCTACTTAATAAATTACTTATGTTATGTTGATCAACATTTTTATTAAATTTACTATATTAATTCTCTGTTAAATGGTCTTAGTTCAATTGTGGTAGCCTACACCACTTGGATTATAAAAAGGACACCTGCAAAATATTAACTTTGCAGAGTGGGATCTCGAGATATTCGTAGGAAACTTGCTGGACCAGAGGACCAATCAGAGTGAAGGGGCTGGGACGCGAAGAGAGGAAGCCAAACTGGCGGCAAATTATTTTTTCATTATGTCGAAATGCTTATCCAAACAACAGCAATCAGGGCACTGCACTCCGTTGGGTTATAAAGAGGACACATGCAGAATATGAATTTTGCAGACTGCCCGGTTCTTGAGTTGATCGTGGGAAATTAAACCCATTCTAATTTGTACACACACAGATTCCTGGCATTATTAGAGAGATGTCAGGATGACTTGTTAAACTGGGTAATACAGCTGTACTTATTTAAGAGCACCATTTTACACACTATTTCACATTCTAAAAACCTTCAGGGTTTTTGTGACACCGAGTGTTTGTGAGTGTGTGAGATCTGTCTGTGTGTAAGGTAGAAAACAATTAAGGGACTCCCTGTGTTTCCTCTTCATGACTGAAGATGAAAAGAGATGTTTGTGCAATAGTGTTCAGCCTCTGCCTACAGCAATTATTGTGGGTAATATATTGTCCCTCCCTTTCTCTTTCTCTCTCTCTCTTGCTCTCGCTCTCTCACTCACTCACTCTCTCACTGTCTCTCTTTCTCTTTTTGTCTCCAAATGAATTGAATCCATTTCGATTTCTTGGTCCTTGTATTTTCATCTTCTGTTTTCCCCTTGCACCCCCGAAACTCTGTCCTGCTCCTTCCGCTCCACTTGTCATAATTCCCCTTATCGTCCCATCCCTAGTCTCCACTGGATGAGCCAGTAGTGTTGACCGATGAGGTCATTTTTCCCCTGACCGTGTCTTTGGACAAGCTGCCAGTCAGCACCCTCAAAGTCAAGGTGAGATGTCAAAGGTTAAACTTGACTGACATGAACTTGGTTTAGAAGGCACTGTATAGTATAGAATATTAAGAAGTAGTGTTGATGCAAGTATATATATATACTTATACTTTAATACTTTATACTGCATTTACAGTATTGAAGTGCCTCATTATCAGCTCTGCTTTGTATGTGTGTGTGTGTGGGGGGGGGGTTCAGGTGATGGTGACAGTTTGGAAGAGAGAAGCAGAGAAAGCAGAAATTCAGGAGCATGGCTACCTTAGCATCCTTCAGCAGCGTATTCCCACACACACCTTTCGTCAAGATCTCAACACCTTCAAAGCACAGGGTAGACACACACACCTTTTGTCAGGACTTCAACATTTTCAAAGCACAGGGTATATACATCCTCACACACACTATTTCTCGCCATATCCCACCTCTCCTCATTTCCCTCACAGTGAGCACCACTCTGACTGTGCTGCCTCCTCCTACTCTTCGCTGTAAACAAATGACGATCTCTGGGAAGCACCTGACGGTTCTGAAAGGTATGTGTTGAGCAGAACTCTGGAAGACGAGACGATTTGATCTTGCCCAAATTAGCTGGAGACAAATTAGTTTTTTTTTGTTGCCACAATGCCATTTTAAGAAATGTCTGTCCTCTTTCTTCCTGTCTTTTATTTGACATTTCTTTTTTTCAATCTATAATTCTCTGCCTCCCTCCACCCTTCCCCTCCTCCGTCTAATCCTCTCCACATACCTCCATCCCTCACCCACCCTTCTCGACCTTTCCATTCTTCTCTACCTCCCTCCCCCTATCCCTCATTACCTGCCTGCATCCTCAGTATTAAACGAGTGCTCTCAGGAAGAAGTTTGTGTGAAGGAAGTGAGAATTCTGCCAAACTTCAACGCTTCCTACTTACCCATGATGCCGGACGGCTCTGTGCTTTTGGTTGACAATGTGTGGTGAGTGTGTCCCAGCAGACGAACTGCAGATTAACTGTGGGTAAGTGTGTGGGTATTCTGTGGAGTCAGTTAGAGAGAATATTGTGTTTGTGTGTTTTGTTATTTTTTGTGAAGTGTGCGTCAGCAGGATGTTTACATTTCCTGTCGTCTTCAGCCACCAGTCAGGTGAGGTTGCCATGGCATCCTTCTGCAGGATGGAGAGCCTGGCCTGCAGCCTTCCCAGCATGCTCAGCGCTCTGGAGGAACATGACTTCCTGTTCCAGCTGCAGTTGAACGACATGCCACCGGACGACTCCAGCGAGGTGTGTGTTTATATGTATTTCGAGGTGTGCCTGTTTGAATGTATGTGTGGTTTGAGATATGCTTGTTTGACTGTGTCAAACAGGCAACTAGACACACACACAAAGGCAGGGAAACCCATTAACTGATCATGAACTGGGCCATGGTCGTGATAGCACTACTGTAATTGTGATGTTATTGCAGCACTGTAGTTAAGACACTGTTGTTTTGTGCTCACCGAGGTGAGATGTGTAACTGAGATGTGGTTACTTTGCAATGTGGCTAGTAAATACAAACTGTTGCTTGACTCTGACTTCCAAAATATTGTGGAACTATGCACTTCTGATCCTGGATCTGCTGCTGTACTTTCCATATGTACGTATTTGTACATCCATGTCGGCTTTGTGTGTGTTGCATTTGACTTTTTATTAATTTAGCAATTTAGCAGACATTTTTACCTACAGTGACGTAACATAAAGTATTGCATAAATTACATATCAGTATGGGCTACATCAAACACGTTCATGGGTGCCAGAGAGTGGAACAACAGGATCTAAAACACAATATGCAGAGAATGGACTAACTTTCAGGTATCACAAGAAGTGTTGTGCTGCTTTTGGTGCCCTTAGGCCAGGCAAACAAGACTAGTTCGTAGAGGCGAAGCTTGAAGAGGAGTAGTATGTTTCATCATCCATGTCCTCTTTGTCATCTGCAGGGCCTAGAGGTTCCACTGGTGGCTGTGCTTCAGTGGTCCACACCCAAGATGCCCTTCACCAACTGTATTTACACACACTACAGGTACAGCCACTCCCAGTGCTGTCATACGGAGATCAAACACTATACGTTTTTTCACTGTTACAGCCCCCTTGTTCTATGGGTGGAAAAGAGGGGGTGAGCAGCAATACACCGTGTTGTTATAGTATGAGGAATCTATTTAGCGATGTGCATGCAGAACAACCAACCATCAAGACCAAGTAAATGGGTTCAGAAAGAACGTTTATTTCCATTACACCATTTTTCTATAACAAAGATAAACACACCAAAGAACAGGGGCAGGGAACTAAGGGGAGGACAATAGTGTTGATGCCAAATGAACTAAACAAAGAAAACCCTCTTACTATCTAATCATGCCTGACCTAACAGAGAAAAACTAAATCATCACAACATCCCTCCTAGCCTACTCCTCAAAAATGCCTAGTGTCAATATACTTTTTTTGGCAAGACACTGGCACAGTAAAGGACAAAAACAACATGGCTTTGAATGGAATGTGTCAATTACACAAGACATTTGTGATTTGTCTGTCTCAACATCTGCTTAATTGGCCAAGTAAATAAATACAAGGGATTTTGCTCTGGTTTTCACATTACTCTCCATGTACTTGCACATAAAAAGACATATATTAGAAAAAACAATGGCAAGTAAGGTAAAGGAAAAAAATACCAGATAAATCTCTGACCCAACAAAGATTAGTCAGGTTATGTTGTACATGATTGCATCAAGGTTTTGTTCTGGCAACTCAGGTCATGTTCTCTGTTCTACACATCCTTAATCCTGCCCCCAGACTTCCCTGTATTCGATTGGACAGTCCACGCTTCGTGATGACGGCGTGCTGCCCCAGCACCGTGAAGGTTCAGGAGCACTTCCTGGTCCGCTACACACTGCTGAACAACCTACAGGACTTCCTGGCCGTCAGGCTGGTCTGGACGCCCGAGGGTGAGGAACCTCTAAGGATTATTGTCAATGTCATTGTTTTAGTCCAGTGTAGATACTTTGTTATTTTTGTCCAAAAACATACACCTTTAGCCCACTGTTAGCAAAAGTGTCAATGTCATACATAAAGGTGCAAGGGCTCAAATATGAACCTCTTTTACTAAGTGGAGCTTAATGGCATGAAAAAACCTGCTAAGGGCCATGGTTAATGTGTTTTTTATCCCTGTAGGTCGTGGTCAGAATGATGATGCAGCTCTGGGACCTGTAGTCTGCCACTCCCCCCTCAGCAGTCTCGGTTACTGTCGTAAAGGCAGCACCATCTCCTTCACTGTGGCCTTCCAGATCCTGAAGGCTGGACTGTACGAGGTACACACACACACACACACACCTGACAGACACACACACCTGGGCCCTGTACTATGAAGCAAGTTCAACACGCCCGGGATAAATTCTCGTTATCTTGCTTCACTAAGCCTAACAACTGCAATCACGCAAGGCAGTATCACGACGGTGGTTATCAACTCCTTAACTCAACCCAGGTTTCCCCAATTGAGTGATGAGCGCGTTCACATGAAAATGGGCGTGTTTTCAAAATAAGACCAATTACAAACATGGACAAGGCTAGAGCGCCGTACTTCACACGAGAAAAGCAAACATTAATTTGAAACAAATACAAAGAATTTAAGTGCATAATTCAAGCGAAAAGCAAAACTGTTGCTGCTTACAAAAAAAGGAATTTTGGGAGAAAATGGCAGACTGTGAATGTGTAAGTTAATGGCCTTCTCAATATTACTCATAAGGCAATAGTAGATCTGACTCTAAATACAATAGTGTTTTCCATCCAATTAGATACATGAGATCTTCGATAAACGGTGATGCAATTTTCCAAGACGATTTTGGTTGGTCAGTAGGCGGTGCTTTTGTTGATCTGTTATCTCGAACATAATCTGCGGTTATGTTAACCTTGAAAGATATTCCCGACGCTGGAATTTACGTCTGCAAGGAGTGGTTGAGAAAGTAAAGGAGGATGTGCGTGCAGAATGCATTCGGATATGTAAAGCTACATTTCCAGGGGGAGGAGATAACTTAGCAGATAAGAGCGACGCGGTTCATTGTACAGGCAAGAACATCACAAATACTTCACAACCCCGATCCATTGTTATTCAGTTTTCTTCGCGGGTGGCTAGAGATGGTGGGTGGAAAGCAGAAAAATTGAATCCGAAGTTCTACGAATTTCTACGTGCCACCAAGGATCTCAACGCTCCCGATCGAGAAAGGAGGCAACTGCTGGCCAGTGGAAAAGGCTCGGAAAGGAGGCCGTGCTTTTATAGATGGAGCTGAGATGAATCCGCCCTAAATCTGGTAGACTGGTAGAACTTGGCACTTGCTATCTAGCCTAGGCCTTCTTATTCGCTCATTCTATTATAAGACTGCCATTTCTGAAAGAGGTGCCTAATTTTCCTAGCCTGGCTCTGCCCTCCTACGTACTTGCGCTCAATTTTGATTTTGCTTCTGTACTAGGTCTGGCCATGAGATAAGTAAGTCAGTTAATTTTCTACCTGTCCAATCATCGAACAGAGGGAGTGGCTGAGAACGATGACGATGATGTCGTGCGCTAGTTTGTGTTGTAGTTCCGTAATGGCGGCGGAGAAAGATGCGAGCAAAGCCATTCGGTCCGTTGTGGCAACGCTGCCAAATATCCAGAAGTTAAAGCCGGTCTGGTTAGGACCAGGCTATAATTTTCCTGTTCCAAACCAAAATTTAATGAATGCCAAAAGACGGAATTGACTGGATCCAAGCGCAGAGCGCAGGGGTATTTATTCGAGAAAAAAAGGGAAAGTAAACCAAAAATCAGGTACAGGTCAAAAAGACAAGTGTTTCCAAAACGAGAACAATACTTGTAACTACTAATGCTGGGGACACACCACAGGATAATCGGGCCGATTTTCCCCCTTCCGACAATCCTAGGTAATGTCCCGATTATCTTGATGGTTCTACAGATTATCTTATCAGATGTTCCCTTGGTGTGAGGTGTGTTAAAAGTGACCGAACCTGCTCGGAAGAACGTCGGAGCCGCCCCGATCACGGATCGTAAATCGCAATTTCTTCCTGCATATCGTCCGCCATGCTTATTCCGAAGTCTTAAGAGATTTTGCAGATTTCCTGTGTTCACAGTCAGGACACTGGTTGAAAATCTGTTTGTGTGTGGTGTGCTGTCACATCATGGCACACCACACACTATAGGAGCAAAACGGTTAAATCTAGGATTTTTTGACCTCATCTTTGTGGTCTCACAGTTTAAAGATCTTATAAGTTATAATATTTTTGTGTCCCCAGCATGAGGAATCAGCCCAGAACTACATGGGAGGATCTTGTCAATGATCTCAAGGCAGCTACGACCATGGTACGACCAAGAATAAAATTGATAACACAATATGCCGTCAAGGCCTGAAATCCTGCAGCCCCGCAAGGTCCCCCTGCTCAAGAAAGCACATGTACAGGTCTGTCTGAAGTTTGCCAATGAACATCTGAATGAGTCAGAGAACTGGGTCAAAGTGTTGTGATCAGATGAGACCAAAATTGAGCTCTTTGGCATCAACTCAACTCGCCGTGTTTGGAGGAGGAGGATGCTGCCTATGACCCCAAGAACACCATCCCCACCGTCAAACACGGAGGTGGAAACATTATGCTTTGGGGGTGTTTTTTTGCTGAGGGGACAGGACAACTTCACGGCATCAAAGGGACGATGGACAGGGCCATGTACCATCAAATATTGGGTGAGAACCTCCGTTCCTCAGCCAGGGTATTGAAAATGGGTCAAGGATGGGCATTCCATCATGACAATGACCCAAAACACAGCCAGGGCAAGAAATGAGTGGCTCAAGAAGAAGCACATTAAGGTCCTGGAGTGGCCTAGCCAGTCTCCAGACCCTAATTCCATAGAAAATCTGTGGAGGGAGCTGAAGGTTCCAGTTGCCAAACGTCAGCCTCGAAACCTTAATGACTTGGAGAAGATCTGCAAAGAGGAGTGGGACAAAATCCCTCCTGAGATATGGCCAACTACAAGAAACGTCTGACCTCTGTGATTGCCAACAAGGGTTTTGCCACCAAGTACTAAGTCATGTTTTGCAGAGGGGTCAAATACTAATTTGGTCAAATACTTATTTGATCAAATACTTACACCAACTGTCTCTGGAGGAGGGGATCCCTCACTGAATTGCTCCTTCTTCAATTTGTTCTCCTCTAATGAGTTTTTCTGGGAGTTTTTCCTTGTCTTCCTTGAGGGTTTAGGTTGGTTGAGGGGAAGTTCTATGGTAGTATTTGAAGCCCTCTGTGACATGTAAAAAGGGCTATACAAATAAATTTTGATTTTATTTATTTCACTCATTAAAATGCAAATCAATTTATACATTATTTGACATGTGGTTTTCTGGATGTTTTATTATTATTCTCTTTCACTGTTCAAATAAACCTACCATTAAAATTATAGACTGATCATTTCTTTGTCAGTGGGCAAACGTACAAAATCAACCGGGGATCAAATAATGTTTTCCCTCACTGTATCAACATCCATTAGAAACAAGTGTGAACCATTTTGAGTTGTGTGTAAACAATGACCACTGTGCTGTAATTGTGTCTAACTTTTGTCACCCTTATTTACCATTTTGCAACACAAGTGCATCACAGTGTAAAATGTGTGTGTGAGAAAGTGTTTAGAGTTTTGCAAAAAGAGTGAATGACCACTTGCAAATGGTGTCTAACTACCTGAACTTGTTTACGCTTGAATTAATCATGTTTTAGAAAAAATTAATAAAAAAAAGACTCTCTTTCCCCCTCCCCCTCTTCCTCCCTCTTTTTCTTTATTTCTCTCTCTTTCCCCCACCTCTCTCTTGCTCTCCCCCCCTCCAGTTGAGTCAGCATATGAAGCTCAAGCTCCAGTTCACTGCATCCGTGTCAAACCCTCCCCCGGACGCCCGCCCCCTCTCCCGTAAGACACGCCCCTCTTCCTATGACAGCCGTGCTGCGTCCCAAATCGCTTGTGTTCTCTTTTTACTTTTCGTACGTATGGCAGCTTCCCTTAAAAAGTGCACACTGTTGCATGCAGCCTGCATACAACTGGGACACAGCTTTGTCATAACGTTGCACCTTGAACTTTGACCCTCTTGCTCATACATCACAGGTTGTTCAGAATTTGAGTATTGTAAAAAAAACTCCATTCGCCGATCTCCCCAGAGACGGCGCATACTGTTGGAAGGCAACCTGGAGATCTCTGCTGTTGTTACTTTGTAATGTACAGTACCAGTCAAAAGTTTGGACACATTTTCCCAGAATGGGACTGCTGTGCAGAGGATTGTGGGTCGGAATATACAGAAAAGCATGCTGGGTTGTATAGCTCAAGTGCAATCGGATGCAGTAGGAAATCCTGGTATTTTTGCCATACTGCATTTGGCATACTATGTATTGGGACATACAACATATTTTTCTGGCATAATATGGTAGTATGGGTGTTTAGACACACCTCCACTTTTCCATAAGACAATGCTCCTGTAAGACATACCCTCCATATAAGACACAGCCCTCACCCATTGCTTGAGATTGGCATCATGTAAGAAAATAGAGACGTGTCACTACACTAATCGGTGCATCGTGCAAGTGTCCATTTCCTGTTCCGTGTGGCGTAGCTGTGTGATCGCACTCCCTTGTGTTGACAGGTAAGAACAGCCCTTCCAGCCCTGCTGTGAGGGACCTGCTGGACAGACACCAGGTCAGCCTGGGGAGGTCCCAGTCCTTCTCCCATCAGCAGCCCTCGCGCTCACATATCATGAGGTACGCACGCCCGTGCACGCACACACACGCCTACAAATACATACAGGCACATCCTTACACTCATGCACACATAATCGCACACATTCACCCATACATATTCGCATGCATGCAAGCAAATCCGTACATTTCAAGATTGAGGTTCAAGTTTTTGATGGGTGTTTGTATGTGCTTATTCATGTGTGTGTGGTTCTGTGTGTGTGTTTGTATCTGTGCCTGTTTGTTTGTGCATGGGTTTGTTTGTGTGTTTGTATTTGTGCTTGTTTATGTGTGTGCATGGTTCTGTGTGTGTGTTTATGTGTGTTTGTTTGTGTGTGTGTGTACGGTTCTGTGTGTGTCCCAGGACGGGTAGTGCCATGGAGAGGCGAGCCATCACCCCCCCTGTGGGATCCCCTGTAGGCCGGCCCCTTTACCTGCCCCCCCAGGAGAAATCTACTCTCTCATTGGACAAGATCGCCAAGAGGGAGTGCAAAGTTCTGGTTCTAGATTCCATCAATTAGAGGGGGGTGAAAAGTGGCAGGGGGAAAAGAGAGGGGAGGGGTGAGAGGGGAAGACGGAACAGGGCAGAGGGGGAGAGATGTAAGGAGAAGTGTACAAGCTACAGTGAGTGTGAGATCAACGTCTAGGGTAAAATATTTGTGAAACAGTGAGGATACAATTGTGAAGAAAGGCAGAGTTGTGTATTTGTCTGCACAAGATAAACACTGTGAAGACTGCAGTCTTGTGTCCTATCATGTGACATATGTGACCTCTACTTGAGGTCATTAACCTGGTTTGATGTAAGAAGGACACAGAGGGCTCTCTCTCCCTCACTCTCCCCCCCCACACACACACTCTCCCTGGGCTATGTAACATTTCATTTAATTCTGAGACAGGAAGGACTGTGTGAATGAGTACAATCATGTGACATGCTGTTACTGCCATGCATTATGGGAAAGTGAGGTAGCTGTCCTGTCACTGTATGCTATCTATTGTATAGTAACAGTTCAAATCATATACAGTATATCTTCTGAGCGCCACTGGGAGAAGCTATGCTGTACATACCTTGATGTCACCTTGTTACCTTTACCAGTTTGATTTAATTTCTCAGATTTTATCCTTGTTTCCTTCATCATCCTGGTTGCATGAAATGGTTATGCCACCATGAAAACCGCCACAATTAATTTGTCCAAGTTGTTTCTGCATGTTTGAACTGTTTTGAGATCTGTATTGACAGTATTTTAAACTTTGTGACTTTTTGTTGTTGTACATGTTTAACAGGGAAAACTGCTTGCTGTTGCTGTGACTTGTGATATAAATGATATTGTACACATTTAGCAGACACTTTGATCCAAAGCGACATGCAGGACAGGAAGACCTGCGACCTCTTGACATTACTTACGTTTAACTACCTCCCTTCCTCATCTGGGACATCACCTTACGTATCGCAACCTCCTTTCATAGTCTGTGGCATCCCCTTGACATTATATTATGTCTCTACCTCCCTTCATCTTCAGTGACACATCTGTCAGCACGTTATGTCCACTTCCATTCATCTTCTGTAACATCACCTATGAGATCCTCTCACATATCTCTACCTCCTTTCATCTACTGTGACCTCATGTATCTCAACCTACCCGATCAATAAATGAAGGGTTACACTCTTCCGTTGATTACCAATGAACCTTTAAGTATTATGTGGAATTAACTTGCTCATGGACACCATCATCACCAGTTTTGGCTAACTGAATGCATTACGGTGGATGGCAAGTTAAGCTATATTTGGCCTCTTAAGAGAATTTAAGTATATCAGTTGTTTGTCATGTATAACTTCACTAGATGAAATATATTTTTTTAACAAATTGTGTGATGACTTGGTTTTACGAGTGTTCACATATGTTGCTTGTTTTAAGCAGCAACAGTTTGATGCTATTGGATTTCTGATAATTGAGGGTTCTGTTGCAATAGGTGACGAGTTGCTGTTCCCATGAAATCTGAACCTCGTTGTTCTCAACCACCTAGTCCCCCTTCATCTTCTGTGACATCCCTTATGAATTTCCCTTATGTAGCCCATTTCTACCTCCCGTTATCTACCATGACGTCTACTATGACATCGCCTTTTTGAAGAGATCTATGAGGTTGAGGAAAGTTGAGTGAGGTAGCCTTTATCTTTCAGCTCAGTGGGGAAAAGAGGAAACGGGATGAGGAAGCTGGGTGACATTCCACAGCAGATATTAGAGCCTTTGTGTCTGTGTTTGACGTCCTAGTTTTGCATCTCTGGACGGGCAGGTGATTTCCCTAAGCATTGCGTAGCACTGCATATCAGCAAACTAATTAAAGGTAAACTGCTTAACTTCACTGTGGGTGTTTGTTTGTTTATTTCACCAAGGAAAGGCAAAGTAGTTCATGGTGTCAAAATTACATGACGTAAAAGAAGCAAGTTGGTTGTAACATACAAAGCATAAAACAAGTAAAGTCATGTCTTCATTTTCATACTTTTGAAATACAATGCGTGTGTGTGTGCATACTAGCATGCCCGTATGCAGGGTCTGCACGTGTAAGTACCACATTTAAGACAACATCTCATATAGCTGTACTGTTTTCTATTTGGTCAGGAGACAGGTACGGGTAGGGAACCTCTAGTTTCCGGTTCCTGTTTGCGATGTCATCAGAAATGGCCCTGAGTTCTGCCTGCACTTCCGCCACCAGCCTGCAGGGGGTGCCGGTGCTGAAGAACGGCTCCCGGTACTGACACAGTGGCACCTAGAGGAGGAGAATAGGAACTTATGTACTGTATGTACGTGTGTGTGATCATACCTAGTCTGCAGCCGAGGGAGAAGAGGGAGCCACGGAAGGAGGTAGAGAGAGAGTGAGGAATGTGTGTTTTTGTGTGCAAGTTCACTGTAAATGTCTGTTATGTGTGTGACAGTGGCAATTTCTTTAAGACTGCAAGGGAAGCTCAGCATCCCCTAAAATTTCAAAAAATCAATGGTCAAATATTTACTATTGTGTTAACATTTTAAATGCGTTAGAACACGTTCATATCGAAGACGAGTTCTTTCAGAATCAGCTACATATATTAGCAGGTCGACTGACTGATTTCCTTCTCATACATTCCCGTAGTGTCACAGTGCATTTCCCTGTTGAAGCTCAGCTTCCATGGACTTCAATGGGGCTGCTTTTAACAGTTTTTTTCAGTGCTTCGAAACTATACGGTCATTGGATGAATGCTGAGATTATGTCCCGCCTCGGACGCTCAGCGTCTCTGAGGGTGAATGGAGGAGTGGGCTGGCCTGGACGCTGGGCTTCCGCGTGATGATTGGAGGGTCTGTCGAAAGACTGCATCTCCTTTTGATTTACAGTAATTTTGTACTACAAAAAGTCACCGAAGCTATTCAAGCTCAGTCCCATCGCGGATTTTGCAACTGTAGTTGAAAGACAAATTGCAGCAACCTATTTCTTGGTATTTGCTTTGCGAAATTGCTAACCAATTTTCATCATACATTTCATACAATTATACACCACGTTCCTTGTTTCAGTGTAACCAAATTTCCACATTTCCTCCTTGATTAATATTGTTTTGTTAGATCGTTCGTTCATTAATTCAGTAGGCTAGGCTAGTGTCGTAGGGGTGAATTAGCCAGTGAACTAGCCAAATAAATAAAACATTTTTAGGATGTAGGCCGAAAATGAGCTTCCCCTCTTTGAAAGACCAGCAGCCGCCACGGGTGTGTGAGTATGCCTGTGTGTGTGATCTTACATAGTCTGCAGCAGGGACGGACAGCATAGACAGGGTGACGAGGACGCTGCAGGTGGAGTTGACCTCCGGCAGGAAGGAGAAGAGGTTGTCCTCGGTTACCGTGCCCTTAGTCTGGGGAGGGGGCCGGGTCATGGTGGCCGGGCAGTTGGGCATCCACAGGTCAAAGTCCATCTGGGACACACACACACGTTATAAGAAATCTAATGACCTTGTTGATATGCACAGATACACACCTCATGAATCTGTCATGCTGTCATGGACATGTTTCATGTTCTAAGTGTTGCATACACACACACCTGAGAGAAGTTGACGGCAGCATGCAATGCTGAGCAGCTGAAGATTACCATGGTAACGAATTTGCTAAGTTCCATCATGGTCTGGAATGACTGAGGGCAGCCTGAAAAAGTCAGTGTTTCAAAATTGCTATTTTCTTTTTGGTCACCTGTTACAGGTCATAAGAAGCCATTTGCAACAAAAGTCTTTAATGTCACTTTTTCAAATTAAACCCCTATCCCGTTGTAAATTGAATGCATTGAAACTGAATCATACGCCATCATTACATATGATGCATTTCTATGGAGTGACTATTAACAAGTCCGGAAAGATGGGGGCTATTGGAGGGAGTGGGAGTGGCTAGTGGAGGGAGTGGCTAGTGGAGGGAGTGGGAGTGGGATTGGCCAGTGGAAAGAATCAGAGGGCCCTGTAGAAGTCACCTGACTGGGGCTTCTGCAGGAAGCCATGTGTGTAGATCTCCATGATCCAGCTCTGCAGCTCCGTGTCCTGCTCTACACACTGGTCTCCATGGTAATACAGCTCCACCAAGCGCAGCACAAACCTTCGGAGAGGACATGCAAGAGAACATGCGTGCCTCTATGTGTGAGTGTGTATGCATGTGTATAGTTGTACATGTCCTTGTGTGTGTGTGTATGTGTACCTGTGCAGAGCACTCCACACTCTCAGGGCGTCCTGAGCGTAGTAGCAGTGTGGCAGCGCGGCCAGGCCCCGGTCCTCCAGGTCGTCAGGTACGCAGAGCGAGCGGTAACTGAGACGGGCAGAGGAGCGAGACAGCATCGCTGGCAGGGAGGCCAGCCCACAGCCAATGGCCTGGGGCACACACACACACATGCTGCTGGTCATCTATTATCTACACTACACTGGTCAACTACTATCACTGGTCATCTACTCACTCAAACACTTTTCCTGTACCTTGTCGAAGACGCCATTGGGGGCCAGCAGTGAGGCCCTGGCCTGGATGTTGATCTGAAGTGTGGTTCTGATGTGTGGCATCAACAGCTACCACAGGGGTCACCATAATCCACAACAGTAACAACAACAACCAACCAGTCACTGTCAAGTCATGTCCCCCCGCTCCAGTTTATTTTGGTAGACGGCGCAAACACAGTTAAACATACTATTTACATACTATTTACATCTACAATTTTAAATATTATTACTAATCTACAATAGCAGAAAATAATAGTATACATATGTGGAGTGTATGAACAGCATCAGAGTTTGTTGGTTATGGTAACCTATTCACCTGGAACAGGGGGTGCACTTCCGGTAGCTGCCTGAGGGTGGCAGTGCAGTACACCTCCCCCAGCAGGTGAGTCCTGAGGAAGTGGGAGGCCAGCTGGTGGCACTGGAAGTCTGCACAGTGCACCCACATCTTAGCCAGCAACCAATCGCACGCAGGGTCAGAGGGCAGAAACACTGGGTTCTGAGGGCCGGGGTTCTGCTGAAGCTGTGGGGGAGGAGGATGGATTAAGAAGGAAAGGAAAAAGAAGGGATTAGAGGCAGAGAAAGAAAGAAAATAATGGAAGGAAGATAAATAAATTTGAGGAATGAAAGAGAAGGTTGCCTGTCAAACGCATGTTAAGCAAGTATTATAAACCGTAGCTCAGTGTAAGCCTACGGATGCAAAACACTGACTGGTGTGTGTTTAGTTTAACTCTTTGTGGTCTGGGCTTACCTGGATAGCAACAGGCTTCAGCTCTCCCTGCTGGTCCAGGTGCAGAAGGCAGAGGGGAGCAGAGAGATACTGTTGCCTGTCGTTGATCACGTTAGCTGGGACACCTTCCAGCACCTCATAGTCCAGCAAGAAAATAGTCCCTTTCTTTTGCACAAACATACAGGATTCATACACAAACAGACATCAGTTTTAATGTTCCCCGTGACCCTTTGATGACAAAAAGTGCACAGGCAGAAAGGAACATGAGAATATGAGAATGGTGTGTTTGTGTATGGTGAGAGTGAGTGGGGGTGGAAGGGGGAGCATGGTATGTATGTGTGAGTGTGGGTATAGGAGTCTTCCATACCTCCAGCTCCTGTTCCAGAGTAGAGGTTTCAGGGAGAAAGGGGCGGAGCATGTCAGAGGTGACCGCCATGTTGGGTGGGAGAAGGCGTGTCTGCCGGATCATGAGTGGGTTGCAGCCATTCTGACACTGGTAGCCAAAGAACCAGTCCTCTCTCCAATGTGCCTGCACATACTCTGAGGGAGAGGAAGTGGCACGTGTGAGTGTGCAAATATGTCTCAGCAATTTTGTTTT
The DNA here is from genome assembly GCA_023658055.1 of Thaleichthys pacificus. NCBI lineage: Eukaryota > Metazoa > Chordata > Actinopteri > Osmeriformes > Osmeridae > Thaleichthys > Thaleichthys pacificus. The sequence goes on along the minus strand of CM042877.1, from coordinate 8,157,393 downwards.
TATGTGTTTGTGTGTGTAAGAGTCATACTGACAACAGTGTTCTTTATGCAAGTCAAGCCTATTTGCATATGCGTGTTTGTGTGTGTGCATGAGTCATACTTGCAATGGAATTCTCTCTCCCGTTGTGCCTGAAAAAGGTGTCCAGCTCTTCAAAGCTTCTCCAGGATTCAGCTCTCTCATTAAAACCTCTCAGATAGTGTAGGTTGATCCCAGGACTGTTGGAGAAGGAAAACAAGGGGGGGGGGCAAGAAAAGGGGGTGACAAGTGGACAGAGAGAAGGGAGCAAAAGAGATTAGAGTAAAGCTCTCTAACTACTAATATCCCTAACTACTAACATGTCTAATAAACTATTCATTTCTAGCTATTAACACCTAACAAGTAACATATCTAATGGACTAATCATCTCTAACTACAAACATGCCTAATAAACTAATCATCTTGTACTACTAACGTCTCTAATAAACTGATCCTCTCTAACTTCTAGTATCTCTAATCACCAAATCATCTGTTTGGCAGAGCTCACCTCTGTCTCGTGTAGCTGAGGTTGGGCCCCAACTGGCTCACCAACGACACATCCACACAATGTGGAGCTCCCTCGATAAACACACGCCACCTACCAGACAGACCATGCTATGAGACAGGTCTTAATTGAACTCTGATTGCTTAGCCAAAAGCAAATTGAAGGTACAGTCACACAGTTTATTTTCTATTTTCCTTTTTTTGTACGTGCAGAGGCTGGGTTGGTGGTGGGCTGAGATAGAGGAAGCTAGGAAATATGATCTTCTAGAGGAAGGAGAAGTAGTACCTAATCTTTTGTTTTTGTTTTTGCAACTCTGTGACTCTGTGGTCTCTCAGCTTCAGCTCCGATTCAGAGCTTAACAAACATACTGTGGAATTAAGAGAGAGAGTCTTTATAGACAAATATGATGAATAATTACATACCCAGATACCCATCTATCCACAAGGAAATACACACACACTCACACACTACACATGCATACACACACATGCATTGATATAGACATGTATGCAAACACACACCCACACACACACACAGTATCTATTGGACACAATGTGGTAAGCATTTAAGACATTTCTTCACTTCGCTGCAAGAGCTAGGTTTCTGTTTCCTGCCTTTGGTACATTACATCAGCATGGCTACATCCACTTCTCTGTTGGCATAGGACCTTCATCTGTTTCAATACACCCCATGTAGTTCCTACTCCTTCAGTCTAAGCTTTCTTTCTTTTCTTTTAAAAGTTTTCAATCAAATGTTGTGAGTATAGGAAACAATCATACCTGTTCCGTTCCTCAGCTCTACCTCACCCTCTGCAGACGTCAGCCACCTGCCACAGGGGAAGATCTCCCCAGCGTCCCCCCCTTGGGGCTGCCCCTCCTCATCCACCCCACCCACCCCCAGCCTCTGTATCCCCACCCTGCAGCACTTCCAGGGCAGGTCAGGGAAGCCTGGTCGGGGCTCCAACCGCAACCTCACCAGGACCACAAGCCCCAGCGGGCAAGCCGACCTTACTTTAACCACACACACCTGGGACAGAGAGGTAAACAACACAAGAAAGTGTGGGCCAGCACACCACACACAAAACTTCCTCTCATTTTGATGCAGTTTTCTGACATTTTGACAACTGATGTGATGGGGAGAAACTTACAGATCCAGGGAGGAGGGGCTGGTTGGCTAAGCTTATAGACAGAGGCAGGGTCTCTCCCTCTGAGCCAATCAGAGCTATCCACAGGCTGCTGTAGGTTCCACTGGTGAGACCAGGTGAGGTATGAATGCTCACCTGGAATTCCTCCATAGGACTGGCCATGAGTCGTATCCTTTCCTGTTAGATAAATGAATGAATCCCACACAAGTGTGTGAGGGTGTTACATTCGACTTTCGACTTACATACGTGTAAACTAAAGAGCAATATTTAGGCTTTATATTCTAATAAGTTACATTTGTTTGCGTTTGTTTACGATTTGAAATGGCATTGATGCTATACACATTATTTTACGATACGCCTACATGTTGTAAACATTTTATATAGGAGCCTACTACTGTCTGCATCTGACAATAAAATAATAAAACCGGCTTTTTTAGTTAAATCATTTCTTTCATGTTATTTCATTTTCAGTCAACGGATTCTCCAAGACTAATCTTTTCGCGTTGTACCATCTAACTTTTTTTTTAAAAGATTGAGACGTTGATCGCTGATTTCCACTCGCTAAATTCTGACTCTTGGTTACAAAGATGCAGTAGATTCTAACCATTATCATCGTGCCCGTTATGCATGAATACCTGGGCTAATTAGTTCAGTCTGACCACATTTTAAAAACAAAAAACATCGAAGAGGAAACTTACGTTATGAGAGTTGTAACAGGCATCCAACGTCCTCTTTGGTAGTTCGCTGCGTCAACAGCGGTTCATATCTCACATCTGAGTGGGAGTGTCTGTACAGTATTTTCCGGTAATTAATCAAATTATTTCGAGTTCAGCTGTGCCCAGAGGCTGATGTTTGATGTACGATGTGTTTGACGTTATCCCTGCATCACTAACAATATTAAACTATTAATATGACAATATGCCACGAAAAGTATACTTTTTCATGTTTTATTCTTTTACAACATTGAATCACAATGGATTTATTTAGGCTTTTTTTTACATTGATCAGTAGAAAAAGACACATTTATGTCAAATTCAAAATAAATCTTCACAAATTGATCTATTACCCATTTAAAACAAAAGAATTGATTGCAAAAGCATTCATCCCCCTTGACACACCTACATCTACTCCTGTGTCTTGTTTAGTTTTAGTATTTAAGTGTCTGTTTGTGGATTGTCTTAGTTAGATAGTCTTGATCTTGTTTTGCAGTTCAGTCCGAGCCTTGTCGAGTATACTTCTACTGTTACTGACCTTAGTTTTCTAACTCTGTTTTTGGATCTCCTGTATTGCCCTGTCTACCGTGTACCGATCTTTGCCTGTCTGACCATTCTAATAAATCTGCGCTCTGCGCTTGGATCCAACCCCGTCTGGTATATCCTTACAATCTGGAAGGTTCAATATTTGGTACACTTTTTCCTGACAAAAACTACATCATGAAGTCAAAAGAATGTTCCAAAAAATCTACACAAAGTTATTGAAATGATCAGGGAAAGCAAACAAGAACATTTCCAAGGCACTGAATATCCCAGTAAAGGTAAGTAAATTATATACAAATAGAAACAGTATGGCACAACTGTAAATCTGCCTAGAGCAGGCCGCCCTCAAATTGAGCGTTCACGATAAGAGCATTTCAATCAGGAGAGACCTTGATGAGTAAAGTGATGTTTGAGCATCCTGTTGCATGATCTCATATGTTCTTTATTAAATCAATTGATCACAATTGGATACATGTTTTAGTATAGAGCATTACATAATATATGTGTATATATGTATATATAAGGTAGTGCATTGGTATAGCAGCATTGATTAGCAGTAGTTATCATTCCTTCACAGTTACTAAGCTTGTATGCTCATATCACTATAGGCATGTTTCTTGTTTTGTTTGATTTGAGCTACGATGTACACAGTAAGAAGTCGATCTTTGCGGGGTGTAGATGAAATTCTGCAGCCAGTAGATGGTTTGAGAGTTTAGCACGGCTCTCATTCCACTTCGTCCTTATGGGACACTGAAGACGTTAGCTATTCGACTACAGGAATCTATGGGTGTTTCTTTATGGGGTGCCTACGGGCCTCATAGCTTTTGTGGTGTTGCTCAAGTTTATTCAAATTATGTGGGGGTGGGTGTAACAGGGTTAGAATGCACCTTTTCTTTATAGTGTATTTCAACATACTTGAACAGTTGTTATAGCATATGGTTGTAATGGAGCAACCTGGTGGAGTGTTTTGGATCTGCATTTTGCGCACTTACGTTAACGCTCGTGAGAATGTTTGTCCTTGGCACAGAATGTATCGTGAACTAAGCAGTGTCCAATAAATGTGATATTTTTTATGCAACACAATGTATTTTTGGTTGGTAACGTGAATCCACAATGTTTTAATTCATGTTAAAGTGGAATGGGATGAATAATATACAGTTTTTTGCCCAGTATCTGTAACTTTATTTTGTACACGTTGTTGAATGTTAGCTTACTGACTAGCCAGCTAGCATCGCTTCCCCCTCGTGTTGGATTTGAGAAGCCCCTCATTGCAATGTGCAATTCAGGGCGAGGCTCAACGTGGCGTCAATGTGGGTGAGGCTCAACGGTCCGTGTACCTTGTGGCAATTGGTTTTTCTATTTTGCAATCCGTGTTGACAAACGCAAAATAGGGCAGTAATATCGTTTTGTCACTTTAGAAGTCGAACACACATTTAAGTATAACGGCTTGTTTTTGGTTGTTTCGTTCTTTTTGGAATAATGAAATAACCATATAACACAAATGGTATAACGAGCCATTAATCGATGTTTTGATTATTCCATATCCTTTATGCTGGTATCTGCAAAAAATGAAAAATAGCCTCGTAATATCGTTTTGTCCCTTTTGGATGTCAGAACCAGGTTATGGGGAAAGTCTTGGTTTCCGTTGTTTTGTTTCATTTTGGAATTACGGAATAACCATATAACACAAACGGTATAACGAGCCATTTACTCATTTGTTTGATCAGCCGTATTATGCATACTGGCACAAGTGAAAAAGAGAGAGAGGGGGAGAGACGTGTAATAATTGGGGGTGTTATTACTTGCGAACACCAGAGGGCAGCAACGACTAGCTTTTTTCTGTGATCTGTAGGCCTACAATCTTTACGACATAGCAGCAGGTTCTTTAGTAGAAGACACACACACCACGGAGTTTACTAGTTGATACTTAGGCTACTTAATAAATCTTTGATGAACCCTAGTTTCTTTAATATATATTAGAAACATTACAAGACGGGGCTCCAGTGTGTGTTCAAACAAGGCCAAAAGTGCCAGACTTCGGTTACCAAAATAACTATTAAGCTTTCTTTGCCTGGCGAGAACAACGACGGAGCTGTTCATGTTAACAGTTTATTTCATCCGATACAATGCGTTGGAAATCATACTCATATCACGAAGAAAAAAAGAAACATATGTGATGAGTTCCATAGCCCTATATTTAGCCCTATAGACTATTTCTAAAAAACAAGTGAAAGGAATACTAGACGTGTACAGCTAGTTGCAAGCGTGCATGAGGTCTCGGAGCTAGGGAAAAAAAGAGCCACTGTTTAAAACTAGACCGGAAGACACGGAAGTGGAAAGATGGCCGCGTCCAGTCTCGCGCTCTCGCTTGCCTCACTGCGCCACTGAGCACTTTTCATAGAAATGAATGGGGACGCCATCTTGGAAGACAAAAGTAGCTTACTCTAGTTATATTAACTCTATGGTTAAATCTCGTCGGGTTTTGGGAAAAGTTGGCAGCCCTGCCACTGTACGGGCACTCAAGGTAACCAGTCGTGTAGCTACCGCCTACGGGGCTAGCTAGCAGTTACGTTTTGTTTACGAGACTGAATTTAAAAGTACAAAACCCCCACCAGGAGCACCAACAACATCGCCAACCCTGCGCCATGCTAGCCTGGTCCTAACCAGACTCTCGTACATTTCATTTGTACAGAGAGTCTGGCCTCTCTCCATTGACAAGCGTTGACTTCCTTGTAGGCGGGTACTCTGTTGAAGTTTAAAACTATTGGATCTGCCCAGAGCCACTCTGATCTGCCATAACCAATCGCTAGCGTTCGCCTTAGCCAATTCCTTCACCACTACTGTAACAGAGCTAGCTGCCGTAGCTGGAAAATCTAACTTTTCCCGAACCCCGTGGGGAGAAGGGTCACAACATCATGGCCACCAACAAAACTCAGCAAAACTTGTTCTTGCTCCGGCTTTAGTTTATAGATATTCGGCAGTGTTGCCACAACGGACCGAATGGCTTCGCTCGCATCTTTCTCCGCCGCCATTACGGAACTACAACACAAACTAGCACACGACACCAACGTCATCGTTCTCAGCCACTCCCTCTGTTCGCTTATTGGACAGGTAGAAAATCAACCTGGAGAATCTGACTTACGTACCTCATGGCCAGACCTATGTAGCCTGGTCCTAACCAGACTCTCGTACATTTCATTTGTACAGAGAGTCTGGCCTCGCTCCATTGACAAGCGTTGACTTCCTTGTAGGCGGGTACTCTGTTGAAGTTTAAAACTATTGGATCTGCCCAGAGCCACTCTGATCTGCCATAACCAATCGCTAGCGTTCGCCTTAGCCAATTCCTTCACCACTACTGTAACAGAGCTAGCTGCCGTAGCTGGAAAATCAAACTTTTCCCGAACCCTGTGGGGAGGATGGCCACAACATCATGGCCACCAACAAAACTCAGCAAAACTTGTTTTTGCTCCGGCTTTAGCTGTTGGATATTCGGCAGCGTTGCCACAACGGACCGAATGGCTTTCCTCGCATCTTTCTCCGCCGCCATTACGGAACTACAACACAAACTAGCACACGACACCAACGTCATCGTTCTCAGCCACTCCCTCTGTTCGCTTATTGGACAGGTAGAAAATCAACCTGCAGAATCTGACTTACGGACCTCATGGCCAGACCTATGTACAGAAGCAAATAAATTTGAGCGGAAGTACGTAGGAGGGCAGAGCCAGGCTAGCGCCATGCCCCATTTTTTTTTAACAGGACTGGGTATGCAGCCACACAGACGATTAGTTTCTCCTCCATCTTGAAACTGAAAGCTTGAAATGTTTACCATGGTTGCTACGTTACGAAAAACAAGAAAACAATCCGATTGGCCATCGCTAGCAAAAATCGCTCCTCAATTGCATAAAGTAGAGAAAATCTCAACTCGATTTGCTTGCATCGGGTCGCTTCGCGACCCACAATGCCCCACGCAAGTGATTTGCCTGGCTCCATTGAAAATTAATGGAAAGCGTTGCGTCGCTCGCACTGCGTCGCTCACATCGCGTCGCTGTAGTGGACACACAGGGTAAGTCAAACCGAAACTCTTAAATTTTGAAATGAAACTAAAATGTTTTGCTAACTTAGAATCTTTTGTTAGATATCAACTCATTCAATATTACAATTTTGAAAACCTCCCAATGAACTACATTAAAACGCCTTAGTTGACTTAAAGATCCTGTAAAGTACATACCCTATTCGGAGACCTTAAAGAACAGTGTGAAATACCCCGAAGAAACAGTCAATCACCCCTTTAATGTATGCACCTTCCTGCCAAAGCAAATTCCTTGTCTGTGCAAACTTTCATGGCGAATACAAATAAAACCCATTCTGATTCTGAAGAATGAATTATTAATAATATTAATAATAGAATGTCAGAGGTTTCAGTTTTTACTTGATTTGCACATTTTGATCTTTTGAGAGAAAACGGCAGTCAGACCTATGTGTTGGTTGTGCAACAAAAGTCATGTACTGCCCAGAGTTACTGCAGACAGTTTTACACAGACCTGGTCAGTGTGAGGCATGAGACAGAGAACCAGCATGTTCTAAAGGTTCTAGCTGGTGGTTCCGCGTGGATCGGACTGTACAGATCCAAGGTCTGGTCAGATGGAAGCAACTCATCTTTTCTTTACTGGAGGCCAGGACAGCCTGCTTTGACGGGAGCAAGCTGCACCACTGTTGATTTCAATGTGTCAGGCCAATGGACTGATGAGGACTGTTTACTGCCCCGATCGTTCTTCTGCTACAGTGGTGAGTTGACATGTTTTATTGGTATAACTGTCAAGAAGGTAGGTCTGTCATAGACTGTCTATTATCTACTTTTTGCAGCACTGACAACAACAAATATAGCCTGTACAAATGAACCGACAACCACTCCACAAACCGCAATGGAACGCACAACTTCTGTTGGGACCACAAGTGGTGGGTAACATCAAAGAATGATTATTACCTCTAAATAGTTTAAAACATGCATATTTTTTAAGTAAAGTCATTCATACTTTTGTCTTTCAAAAAGTACTGTCTACTTCTGGTACACAAACAATGCCCTCCACTACCCAACAACAAACAACACCCTTTCCTAAAACAAACACAATACTTCCTGACCCAAACACAAGCAAAGGTCCTGGTGAGTACGAAATCGCTGAATGTTAAAACTCTTGCCATATTCTTGTAATCATATTAGCTACTTTCATAGAATTAAAATATGCATATGGAGTGAATATTTTCTCATATTGTGTATCCACGGAATATGTAGTTGGACTGACAATGACATTATCCTCTTAGACTACACTAACAGAAGCCTATATCAAAGTCAGTGTCTCTGTCACTGTTATACCAGACTTTGTAAAATGAACAAGGATAATCAAACAGCATACAGTACAGCTAACAGCTTGCTCCTACTCAGGGTAACTCAATGAAATGGTTAACACTCCGCCTTCAATGGCATGCTAAACACGCAATAATAATATCCTGGACGATACGGACGTTGAGTCTTACTATTAATTCATTCAACGCCGTTTCTTATTTTATCGTTCTGTAGCCTATAGTTTGTGGGGAATTCTTAGGTTTTTCCATCTAACATTTTACTTAGACTATGTTGGTGTGAATAGCACAGCCTAAATTAAACCAAGTAGGCTATGTGAATGGTTTAGGTGCAGGACACTTCACATATTTCCTTTAAACAGCCTAAATATACAGACGGGGAAATATACGAAGGAATATTTCTGTAAATGCATGTTACATATGAGTTGTAGCACATAACGCTGCTGCGGCCCCACACAGCGATATAGCCTACTACGCTATAGCGTCCTCCCTTTAAACGCTGCCTGCCACGCCCCCAACATGATTACACCACAGCTGTTTGTGGAAAACATGACCCTGCGGGCCACACGAACGTTCACCTATTGTTTTGTCAGAGGTTCTGAAGGCAGGACCCGGCCAAAACGCGTTGTGTTGGACTACGTTCCTTATGGGGTTTCTGATCGCTGTACTTGTTTAGCAACGTGTGGGACTTGTTGCGCTGGTTCTATCCTCTTTGAATGCTGCTCCGCTCCCACTCTGGCGAGGTGCGTTATGTGACGATTTTGGGACAGAAGCCCTCAGCGGCAGGAAGAACGTGTGGTATATTTGACTAATTTCAAGAATGACAATAAGGTATGATTGCAGAAATAATTTGGACATGTTAAACGACCCGTAGACCACTTGTGATAACTGGATCAGGCGTGATGAGACCGAAGTTGGACGTATTCAGCAGATGAGGAAGTGTGTGACTTCGGGTTCTAACTTCTACGAGTCCTCTTGAACCTCGCCGTCGTCCCGTGGCCTTCCAAGCCCCCTTTGATAATCAAGCCTGCCTTTACGAAGCCCTGGCGGTGGAGGCGAGCCTCCGAACATGACCTCAGACAGCGGGAATGCGAGTCACGGGCTGGTCTAGTTCCCACGAGCTAATGTGGTCTCCTGTTTACTTTCTCTACATTTATGTGCTCCTGTGGACTAAGCGCGTAGACGGACTGGCTGACTTCTCAAGTAGGCCTACGATGTGTTTTGATGATTGAGATAAGACAGTTACTGTAATGATGAGCATTATGCCAAAGATTATTCACATTGGGTGATTGGATTAAGTACATCGTAATTATGAAAATACAGATAATAAACGATATCTCTGATGATATGTATTTTGTCACTCAGACTATCTATCAAGGATAATCACAAGCCACTCTACACATGCTTGCGACGGACATGCAGTTCGTCTTTTCTGTCCGCGTCACTCCACTATCTCCATCCAGTCTGCCTTCTACGGACGCGGCGACTCGGCTTTCTGCTCCAGCGATCCCAGGGAAAGCGCGGACGCAGTTGCAGCCAACCACAACTGCTCGACTCTTACTGCGATGCAGGCGCGTCTTTTTAATAGGGTTTGGTTGGTTGGGGGGTGGGGGTGGTACAATGACTAGTGTTGTAACCTTGCTCTAACAGTGATTCATACAGACAGACGTAACCTACTGTAACAACTTAACCTGAGCACTAAACACGAGTTAGAAATCCTGGCTTCATTTTCAACCTCAAATTAATTCACAAATGGATTAATCAATTAATGATTAGGCACCATTAGAGATATGTGTGTTAGTGTTTAGGCTATAACAACAACTCAGATAAGGCAATCTGGCAACAACTCAATTGTCATTTGAATGTATAGTTTTGATAAAGTGTGTTTTTCTCCCTGGTTCAGAAGGTGCTGTCAGAGTGCGAGGGCTTCAGATCCTGCCAGCTCCCAGTCAACCACCAGGTGTTTGGGAGAGACCCCTGTCCAGAAACCCCCAAGTACCTCAGTGTAACCTACATGTGCAAGCCCAGTGAGTACCTCAGACTTCTCCCAGCCTCTATTCTCACTCTCTCCTCTCTTTCCTCTCTCTTTTCTATTCTCATCGCTCTCTTCTCTCCTGTATCTGTGGTCTTTTCTTAAAGTAGCCTGTGGCCCTCACTGGGCTTGCATGAAGTGAAGAGAGAGAAAAAGAAAGCTCTCTTTCTCACTCATGCACACACTCACACACACATTGTCTCTCTCCTCTGTTCAGCAGAGCATAAGAGCCTGGTGGTGTGTGAGGGGGGCTTGCTGCTGTTGCGCTGTAAGCCCCCCAAGGTGCTCCTGGTCTATGCTGCCATCTACGGGAGGGGGCGGGGCCAGCAGGACACTTGCCCCACCCACCCAACTGAACCATCCCCTTTCGGTGAGTCACGTTCTCACTCTCACTTTCACTTATGTTTTTATTACACACACATTAACACAGACATTTTGAGGACTCACAATTCAGTACTAAACCGAAAACTATCCCAAACCCCAACACACATTTTTGAACACTAACCCTAAGCCCCTTAATTAACCCATAGAAATAGCATTTTAGGACCAACAAAATATCCTCACAAGTTAGATTTTCCTGAGATTACTAGTTGAGGGACTTGAGTTTCTTACAATAAAAAGGTCAGTACACATATATACCCCACACACATGCATGTACTGTTCATACAAATGCGGACATATTTTGGTGACAACACCCCCCCCACACACACACGCACACACACACATACGCACAGTTGGCTGAATGTGTTTCTCTGTGTGTGTTGTAGACTGTTTGAATCACGAGGCTGTGCATGCAGTGTCACAGGCCTGCCACAACACACAAAGGTGTGAGATAGCTGTCAACAACCAGACCTTCAGAGACCCCTGCTTTCCAGGAACCAGGAAGTACCTGATGGTACTCTACTCCTGTGGTATGACTCCCAATAAAGAACATTTACATTATGTTGGACATTTTATTCATTTAGCAGATGTTTATTGTGAGGCAATATGCCACACAATAGTGCATATTGTGGAAAGCCAGAGCGTAAATACAGAACAACTGAGAAATTAAAAGTTGTTTTTTATTACTCTTAGAACAGATTATTGTTTGAAGAACAGATTATTTTATTAACTATAATAATTGAATTGGGAACAGGAATGTTTTTACATATTTATATAGTGGAAGTAGAGACGGTCTTTGAAAGAGACTTAAAACTATAAATTAGAATGATACTTTGTGTGGTGCCTTGTAATGTCTGACCATAGAATTGTTTGTAGCAGTGCATGTGGCATGAGTTAGTATTGTTATATTAGTGCCAACAACCCAGAGAGAAAAATGAAGTGGTCAAAAAATAGAATTCTGGCTTTGCTTCTGGGGCCCTCAGCGGATTTCCTCTTCAACTTCCTACGATTGATCCGAATGCCAGGCTTTTGTGTAAGGTCATCGACTGACTTTGTTATGAGAATCGTCATTGGGGATTTGACTTGAGCTTAGTGCTGAAATGTGCTTTGATGGGCCACAATCTGCTGCATTTATACACTAAACAATACCAGCTTTCCTGGATGCTGAGTTACCAAAGAGACCAGAAAGCACACTGTGTTTGTGTGTGTTTGTCTGTAGCCTAGTCTTCTTAAAAACTCATTATTTGAGGAACCCACAGAGGGGGTGTACTTCTAGAAACACATAGCAAGTTTGGCTATTCGCAAATGGGTCCAGAACCTCTCAGTTCATTTTCGATGAAGGGTCAAAGGGCGGTAATGGTTAACGGGCAGAGACAAAAATACCTCATGCAATTGGATACAATTGGATAGATGCAATACAACCAATCAGAGCCAGGAAACGTCATCTTGGTTGTTTACCAAAATGCCTCAAAGGCACTCTTGTATAGTCATCGTATTAAACACAGAATTAGATAAACAATTATGATAGGCCCAACCAGATTCTGTTTGGAGGGAAATATGTTTGAAGGGGAGGGTGGCCAGACTCCAGATGCATTAACAATGCGTTAATGCATTTACAGTAAATTCAACATTAACTGGTAGCTTGGTATGGTTCCCAGGCTACAGCCAGTTTCTTAATCACTAAAATATACCTCCTCTCTCTTTCTGTCTTCACCCCCCTTTTCACCGCCCCTCCATCTCTATCCCCCTTCCCTCTCTACACCCTGTCTCTCTACTCCCTATCTACCCCACTACTCTCTCTACACCTCCCTCTCTACACCCTGTCTCTCTACTCCCTATCTACCCCACTACTCTCTCTACACCTCCCTCTCTACACCCTGTCTCTCTACTCCCTATCTACCCCACTACTCTTTCTATACCTCCCTCTCTACACCCCCCCTCTCTCCATCCCCCTCACTCTCTACCCTCACTCACATTCCACCCCCCTCCCTATCTACCCCCATGCATCTCTACCCCTCTCTATCCCCCTCTACCCCCCACCCATCTCTACCCCTCTCCCTCTATCCCCCTCCATCTCTACCCCTGTCTCCCTCTCTATCCACCTCTACCCCCCACCCATCTCTACCCCTCTCCCTCTCTATGCCCCTCCATCTCTACCCCTGTCTCCCTCTCTATCCCCCCTCCATCTCTACCCCCACCCCTGTCCTCCACCAGTCCCACAGACGTTGGTCAGAGAGGCAGACCCAGACATCATCAGGACCACCTCACCTCCAGGAGCAGGGATCCAGGAGTGTAACAACCCATTTTTATCTACACTAGCACCATACTACACTGTGACTGTATTTACACTTACTCCAGAATAGGCCTTAATATCTACACTAATAACACACTACACAAATATCTACATTATTATCAAAATAAACTGTGATATAATAACACCAAACTATACAGTGATATGTACACTAATATGGACTGTATTTAATCTGTGACAACGGTTGTTAACCTGTTGTTATCCTCTGACAGCCTCCCCTTCAGACCTGGCTACTTATCCCAAGGGCTCCAGACGACCAGACAACTCTGCTGTCATGATGAGCAACTCCCTCATGACTTATGGCTACATTAAAGGTACACACACATTCACACACATATGCTGGAAAGATGCCCGTATCCTACTATCCAAGTTCTAACATGTCCTTCTGTCCCCTAGAGCACCCAGAGACTGCAGCGCTGCTCTTCACCTCCAGCGTGTGTGTGGGTCTGCTGCTCACCCTGCTCGCTGTGTCTGTCAGAGTCTCCTGCAGAGGGCGCTCTTGTAGAGACCGGAAGCACAAAGTCAAGACTCCCAGCCAGACACACAGCAGCGATGAAGAGGATGAAACAGACTGCTCCTTGCTGTCAGACTCGGACAGGAAGCCAATGTACTGCTGGGAGGAGGTGGCCTATACCACTGAGGCAGCGGAGCAGTTGGAGAGGATAGAGAGGAGAGAGCTGGTCATCCAGGAGATCTGGATGAACGCCTACCTGAACGGAACAGCCATCTGAATGTGGTAACTTGGGATTCCTTGGCAACCTGACTGATATTCCCACATTCATCACTGCCATCCTGGTTCTGATGCTCTGGATCAAGGCATTTATGTGCAGAAGAATGTGTGTGGGTGTTGTTTACAGTTTGTTGAGGAAATGTTCCTTGGAACATACATTGGCCTTCTTCCCAAGGGAAAGATCTGTGACTTTTTCCATAACATTTGACCCTTGTCCTCCTCTCTGGAACGCTCGTGGCGAGAACTCTAGAACACCACCTCCTCTTTGGATCCACCCAACTTCCTAGCGTTAAACAGTGTTGTGTTTCCACAATAAGTGTGCCAGAGGCCCGGACAAAGAGAGGAAAGGTGTAACATCCTTCTGTGTGGGCCTGATCCAAACTCTGAGTCATTCATTCTTCTCTGCGGGCCTAGGGCCTGCATCTGAGTCACCCAAAAAGTTCCGATTCAAAACCCTGAAGTGTAGTAACCTAGAACTCAATATAAGTTGTATGAACACCAGAACACCCAGAAAAATGTATGGACTACAGGCACAGTTTTGTTTGTTTATTGACATTGTTGTGTGATGTGAAATCAGTATAAAGTTGTCTTCTGGGAATGGCTTAAATAAAGATGAGTAAGAACAGTGACCAGAAAGTCATTTAGAGTCAGAGTATGGCTGTCCATTCTGTTAAGGATTTAGTAGCTGCACACAGAAGGCTGTAGCACAATTGGATTCAGTGGTAATAGTTCAACGCAGTGATGATCTATTTGCTGTTGTTCATCTAGGGCCCCATTTGATGTTGGTGAGGCCCTGGAACTGTCTCTTTAAGGCCTGTCTGTCCGACCAATCAGAATTTAAGTGACTGTCATCTTCCGCCTCATCCAGTTTCTACAACAGAACGAGAACCAAACAAACATGTTTAATGTGTGCAACATACAAACAACACACGAATGAACAGTCAATTGTGAAATGGAAGACATGGGTAAACTGTGGTATTTAATGTACTAATGCACAGTTCCCATGGTGCAGTTGGTGATTACGATGCCAGTGACACACACACATACAGATTAGTTGGACTACAGATAGGGCACAGTGTCCGTGATAAAATTGGTGGCACACAGATATCTGGAATTATAGATAGTGCAGTGCCCGTGATGCAGCTGGTGACGACAGTAACTAAATTCGTACGAACATCACGCTATATCCACGCCTTAAGAAACCGACCAAGGAGGCTCAAGTGGTAGGAATAATGCCCATGAGGGGGGTAGAGAGTGAGGGGGATAGAGAGGGAGGGGGGTGGAGAGTGAGGGGGATAGAGAGGGAGGGGGGTGGAGAGTGAGGGGGATAGAGAGGGAGGGGGGTGGAGAGGGAGGGGGGTGGAGAGTGAGGGGGATAGAGAGGGAGGGGGATAGAGAGGGAGGGGGGTGGAGAGTGAGGGGGATAGAGAGGGAGGGGGGTGGAGAGGGAGGGGGGTGGAGAGTGAGGGGGATGGAGAGGGAGGGGGGTGGAGAGTGAGGGGGATAGAGAGGGAGGGGGGTGGAGAGTGAGGGGGATAGAGAGGGAGGGGGGTGGAGAGTGAGGGGGATAGAGAGGGAGGGGGATAGAGAGGGAGGGGGGTGGAGAGTGAGGGGGATAGAGAGGGAGGGGGGTGGAGAGTGAGGGGGATAGAGAGGGAGGGGGGTGGAGAGGGAGGGGGGTGGAGAGGGAGGGGGGTGGAGAGGGAGGGGGATAGAGATGGAGGGGTGGTGAAAAGGGGGGTGAAGACAGAAAGAGAGAGGAGGTATATTTTAGGGATTAAGAAACTGGCTATAGCCCGGGAACCATACCAATCTGCCAGTTCATGTTGAATTTACTGTTAATGATGATCTCACATCTTCACTGATCTATACTGAAAGTATCAGCTTTATATTGTTGTTGTGTTAGCTAGCCAGCATTTCATCCATAAAAGAAACCCTTGAAAGCATTCTGATTCAATGTTATGCTAGCAGTCAGCACTGCAAACTAATTGTAGCTAATAACCATCCAGCTATACCTACTGAAATAAACCATCCATTTTAAATATAGTTTTTTTTCTAGTTTGCTAGTCAGTAAACTGTGTGGGTCCTGGAGTGTGTAATGGTGAGTGGGAAAGGGATGACTACAGGACCAATCAGATTGAATGGGCTGGGACCAATCAGACTGAAGGGGCTGGGATGAGTTCCCATGATGCCCGTGGAGGCACATGAAAGATGGGGATTGTTTTTTTAAATGTCGAAATGCTGATCTGAATAACGTCAATCGCTGGACTGCACTCCATTGAATTATTAAAAGGACACCTGCGGAATTTTGAACTTTGCAGAGTGCCCGGTTCTCCTGATAATCGTGGGAATCAAATGCAGAAACACAAACAGAGATTCCTGGCATTATTAGAGAGATGTAAATGTTTGAGTGTTTTAGTATAGTATAAAGTATAATGTTGAATAGCAAATGAATGTCGAGAATATGGTCTGTCACGTCAAGAACTTACCTTGAGTTCTTCTTGTCTGCGGTAGTAGTGCATCATCATCTGCTTCTGCTGCTCCTCGCTGACCAGCGGCTCCCTCGCCGGCGCCCCCTGGCCTCTCTGGAGGGAACAGCAGGACATGAACTCATAGGTCAGCGGACAATGAGAGGGTTCACTTTCCACTGCGTCAAGGTTTCACAACGCGAATCAGATTGAATTTAAATGAAAAATGTCCCATCTCACTTTCAATCAATTCAATGCTTCTACATTTTAGTCAAAAGAATTTCAATCACATTCGGATTCAAATGAGGAGAAGCTGTTTCAGGGCATTTTGTGTAGCTTTGAAAGGTCAGTGTGTAAACATCTGGATTTTACTGAATTGTAATAGAATTGATCCCAACTTCCCCAAAAACATGGCCCTAAGACAAGAGCACAAAACAGCTTCGTAGGGGTATGTGGTCCGGACTGACAGGAGAGGGTGGTGGAGGCCTCACCTTTTGGATCTTGACTACAATCTTGGTCTTGTCGTTTTTGCCGAGGTAGTCCAGCAGCTTCTTGCCCCTCTGCAGCTCCTTGGCTGCCCACCACAGCTGGCACTCCTCCTCTGGGATCACCTGGAGGGAGGCCTGGGGGGAGAGGGAGAGGAGGGGGGAGATGGAAGGGAAAGTGAATGAGAGAGGGAGAAGAAGCAGACACAGAGAAATAGATGTAAAACTACAGTTTTTTTTTCCGATTGCTTAGATGCATTGGTCAAAACTGAAGCCATGTTTTCGAAACTCTTCACAGTCAGCAAAACAGAGTGTACGTGGACCAAACTGTGAGTCATTTTTCATTGCTTTCACACAAAATGCATTCAATGACCACATTTTCCAAAATCCATGAACTATTGCAAATGTTGTGCATTTCTGAAGTAACCAGACAGAAATTTATTTAAAAAAATCTATTACTTAATACATAATTTAACAATATTGAATCATTTGAAACACAGCTGATTATTATTTCAGCAGTTTTTTGTCTCATAACCAAACAGACAAAAGGGTAACTGCAGACTGTGTGAAGAGTTTTAAAAAAGTGGCTTGAGTTTTGACCAATGCATAAGCAATCGAAAGAAAACTTGTGTGGTTAGAAACAGATGGTGTGTGATCCAGAACACAGGTCTTAAAGGTCCAGGCACTACCCCGCCCTCCCCCATTAAGGAAACACATGTACACATGAAAGCACGGGCAGTCAACAAACACAATTTGCATTGCATGGGACATTAGGATAATAATTTCCATAATAGTGTTTTGTAGTCACCTGCGTTCCAGAAAGGTCTTCCTGGTTCTCAAACTCCATCCTGATTGGATCATGGGGGGGCAAGCCCATTGGATACACAATCATGCCTGCACCCCTTAACTGGTCCAGGGCCTCCTTCACCATCTCCATAGTAACGCATACATTAGCCTGGGCTTGTTTCTTGATAAACAACAAAGACAAACACAAAAAGATGAAAAGCAGGGAAAAAAGAAAAAACAACCTGACCTGTTTCTCTGTTTCAGGTTGTGAGTTGACTAGTCTTATTCACAAGAGAAACACAAGCTTACAGTAACATCTGGAGGGAGGTTTAGGTTGGCTGTCCATAAAATAACTCACTTTTGAGATGAGTGCCTTGGCCTCTTCCATCGTTTTAGTTAGCACCTCCTTCATCTTGTCATTGGGCGCTAGTCGGAGAAACAGTTTTAGGATAGTGTCAAGTCTACAGTGTGCTTAGATGCAAACTCAGTCTACTATCACCATCACTCTAAGCTAGCGATGTGTAAAGTGAGTGAACACGTTTGTGTCGGTAGCTATCCATGCATGCGCTTCAAGCGTTCGTCTGGTTCCCACCGTGCCCGTTCCTCCTCCCTATTTCGTCCTTCTTGAAAACCGCTCCGCCGCTGGGCACACACCTCTCCTCCCACTCGTCCTTCAGTTTCAGGTCCACCAACTGTTCGTCAGTCAGCCCCTGCATGTTGGGCGGCAGAGTGGTTCCATGATCCGCTAGTTCTGATATTTCTGGGGAACATAAGAATGGATTTAGATAAGTTATCTTGTTGAGTCTCAGCGACGTTGTTGCGAGTTAATGATGAGTAAACAATAGTCTTCAGTTCAGGCTCCACAGTCACCTACCCGAGCATATCCTGTCGACTTTCAGTCTCCCGTTGTAGATAGCAGCGACCTGCTGGATGACCGTTTCTACCGGGACATCCACGGTGGTGTTAAACAGAAACTGGCTCTCATCACCGTGCTTCACGTGCATCTGGACCATTTTTCTGAGAAGTAATAAAACAACAACGAATGAATGCTACTTTAGTTAGAGACTCGTAAGACCTGACGGGTTAACTGAGCAACGTTCTTATGGCGCTTTTAGTTAAGTTCTACGCAATTTTATCAACAAGCAAGTGTTACTTCAACCGGCTAGAAAATGAGACTAGCTACCTCTGAGAAAGTCCTGGAAAAGAACGTTACCATAGCAACATCAAACACAGCATTTTCTTTTCCAAGAGACTGACTAACCTGCCTCCTGACTGTCTGGCTGGTAGTGGTTACAGTAACAATTCCAACTATTCACTTAAATCACACCAACATAAGACAAACCAGGCTATGATGAGATTATATTGCTAAAAAGACAGTAGTTACATCGGCTCGTATTGTGAGAATGTGAGAGAGCAGTAACCCTCCAAATGTTGACTTCTTGAATCACATTTACTTCCTGGATGCGTGCACACGCGCTACGCAGTGCACGACGTACGTTAGGAATTACGTTAATCAAGTGCGTGGGAGAGTTATGACATTTGCGGAATGTGACTAGACTTTAGTGTGGAAGAATCCACTTCAGCAGCTTCGAAGCTAGAATGTAAATCTCTGAAGTGAGTTTCAGAAGGATGATTACCATCTGTAATATCTCCACTAGTAGAGCTACTCTAGCCGTTGTGTGCAGATTGCGGCATTGGATATGGGGTCATTTCAGGTTAGTCCAAGTTTCCCTCTTTCTGACGTGGCTGGGTTTGGACATCTCCAGACTGGAGATGTCCAAACCAATGTCTGTTCAAAGTACGATACAGAAATTAATAAAAACGTTGTCCACTCGTTCGTAACTAAAATTGCCGAGGAGGTATCGGGCAAATTACATATTTGTAAACTAGGTTTACTATTGCACTTCTTTGTCCCCATCGATACGATTTTCCCGTTGCTTCCATGTGGCCTTTAGGCTACTGTATTGCTAATCTAACAAGCATTCTCAAGAAACTGAGTTTGAGCAGTACAGTAGGCTACATTCCTTTACAACGGGGGTCCGAGGGTTGATGGCGCAAATTGGTGGACCTAGGAGGAGTGAAGGACTGTAATTATTTGTGTCTATTCCAATATGTAATAATGGTATTCAATGACACAAGTCTGTGTTCTAGAAAGAGTGGTCTGGAGTCGCAGAGGTCCGATAATATCAGCTTTAATACAGCAGTTGGAAATCAACAAGTACAGAGCTCTGGGGTTGTCTACGTTTCCCTACCCGCAACAGAGTTTTTGTTGGTTCACGAAGTCCAACTCACTGTCTGTCCCTGCCCCAGCATATATTATACAGTGCAGTAAAACAAAAAACACAAGAAGAGGGTTAAGCTTGTTCTCATGTGCAGCAGGGAGTTGTTCTTGCCGACGCGTCCCACCTGCTCGGGTGCCGTCTCCACTCGGTTTCAAGGTTGTTTCTCTATGAGATAGAGACACAAAATACAGCCTTTTCCCGACACTCTGTGGTCGAGACTCGTCTGGATTGTTCCTCTTTCTCCGCCCCCACCCATGACTCCCCCCGCCCTGTGTGAGACACAATGTTTAAGCCTGAGCACACTTCTAAGCTCATAAAACGTAACTTTAATAAGCACAATGCAAAAACTTTAATAAGCACAATACATTATTTAGGAGGTATGTAGCCTACCAGTAATGATAGTGCTTAAGTGCTAAGTCTCAAAGAAGTACGACGTAGAGACTTACATAAGAGTAGTCAAAGTTTAACTTTATTGTCATGTGTATTAAAAGTACAGAAATACATGTGCTCAGGCTTTCATTGGCGTAACACTGACGTCATCCCTGAAAGACAACAAAACCATCAAAAAGCTTTATAGATGTGTAGGCTATGCGTTATACACATTACATACATATTCATAGATATTATATACACAACATACATTACACGATAACGTCAGGTAACATAATGCCAAATTCAAATGAGTGCGTCAGCTGTTCAGCAAAATGGCTGCTTGTGGAAAGACAGTGGCACCCAAATGCACTTCACAGTGTTGTAATGTAATGCTGTAGTGTACTGCATATTATGTATATGAAGTATACATATAATATATCATATATGTAATATGTGTATACAGTGAGGCTGGTGGAGATATTGGGTGGTTGGGCTGAAAAGGTATACAGTAGGCTATTCATTCATCAATAGTTCACGCTGCAGAAAATGCAGAATTACATCCGAGATAAATTGCAACAACAAAATTATATAGCCTACCGGTACCTTGTTATAAGTGCTCTACAACAATAAGCTACTATAGATAAGTAACCACAAGAATAGCCTGATTAATTTTACTTCAACCAGGCTGCAGCCGACACGACAGTAGGCAACACATATGGCCAATCCTTTTGTTTGTTAAAATCTTGATATTGATTTGGGGACAATGACAAGCCATGTCTCCTCCAAAAAGCAAGCACGGGAAACAGAAAAGCTCATTTTTAGCTAGACTTGCCCTTAGCCAATCCTTTCTTTCCTACCAACTTCGACAACACATACGATTTTGACGTTTGTCATTTTGAGTTATTTTAACCTTTGGACGGTGTCCCCGTCGCTTTACCTCTTCTTTCTGCCTTTTCTTCTAAAGATAACAAAGAAAACGGATGACAAAGTAAAGGACCCACCTGATCCAAGATTATTCTAACACCAGCCATCTCAACAATCACGTTCCCCACTCTATCACACACAGCTCCACTAGCACCTGACTGTCTATACCGCTGTAATTGGTCAAAAAACGACATCTGTGGGCTGAATTAATTTAGTCCAAATAGGCAACACATCGTGAGAGCATGCCAGGCATTTGTCATTCACAAGTCCCACTCTTGTGCAGTAGCACCCCGGCTGTCATTGGTCAAAAGTCAGTGGCCTGTGGGCTGAATGAATTTAGCCCAAACTAGCAGCAAACCAAGGGGGCATGCCTCAAAACCTGTCACACACTATGAAGATGAACGGTAGCTGATGCGTTTGGTCTGGAAAAAAAGATGCCCATTTAGATCCCATGCCTATTTAGCCCATTTAGAAGTTGTTTTTTTTTAACAAAAAATGTCTGCCCATTTATACCAGCCGCCCCATGTGTATAATGTATCTATGTAGTCTCTAGTGGTTTTTATGTTTTGGGAGATGATGAGAATTACTGCTACAAACCTTCTCAAACCTATTGTACAAGATCGTTGTAAGATCCTCCACCATAACACACCATTTAAGAAATGTTGCTTGTCAGTGTTTGCTGCAACATTTGTTTCCCTTTCTCCCTACATCTCTCTCCCTCATTATCTCTCTGTACATATCTCCCTCACCCTGAATCTGTCTCTTTTCCTACATCTACCTCCTCTCTCTTTTTCCATCTCTATTATTAGCACCTACAGCACTGCGGCAAAACAGAGCAGCAACGGTTGTTATGGCAATGACCCCACAGATGACCTCGGCCTGCCAGGGAGTCGGGTCAGGGCTCTAGAGGTCAAAGCCTGCCAGCTGGAGAAGCAGGTCAGAGACCTCACGGTAAGAAACATGCCTCTCACACAAACAGTTATGTAGTTTGTGGATGTGTATACTGTCTGCTACCGATTCTTCAATGTTCTTTTTCAATGTAATGTTAGTTAAATGTGATTTTGAATAGCTATTTCATCTAGTTTTCTGCTGTCTCTTAAAATGAAACGTTTGTGTGTGTCACAAAACCCCTTCACTGACTTGTAACTGTCATACGGCATTCAAACCAAACATCTTATAAGCATTTAACATCTGTGTGGTTATTTTGTGTTGCAGGAGCGATACAACAGAGCCATAGCCGATTCTGACTTGGTCCGCAGAAGAACACAAAAGTTTGTTGAGGACGCCAAGTTGTTTGGTGAGGCCTGAGGGAGAAAGAGTTCATCCTGCACCAACAGTGTGGCTTTGACTGAGCTCTGGGATTTGTGTAGTATTTGTCAGTCAACTGACAGGGGAGCGAAGTAACACCAGGCAAGAATAATGATTAGATCAAAGACACTGATACTGTCAGTTGCAAAGTGTCTCTGAGGTATGGTCAGCAAAACAAGCAGAGAAGTGAACAGCTGTCTCAATCACAAATAAGGCAGTTCCATGTCAGCGTTATCCTATTAGCTCTCTTTCTAGGAGGGAGACAGAGGTAGGTCCAAAATACCCCTTGACCTAGCCCTCTCTCCAGAAATTTGCCCTAAATACCCGTTGACCTAAGCGCTCTCTCTCCAGCATGGCCATAAAAAGCCTCCTCTCTTCTGACCCCCTAATTTCTGAATAATAACATGGTATCTTCCACTCCTCTCCCACAGGGATCCAGAGCTTTTGTCGGGACCTGGTGGATGTAGTTGACCTATTGGAGCAGACCACTAAAGAGGTACATGGGGGTCATGACCAATCCACTACCAATAAGCAGGTGGATATGGGTCAGACTACTGCGCCCTCACAGGGGGGAAAAGATGAAGGCCAGAGCCTGGACCGTATCACTGCACAAGCACGGGCAGAGGGCCTGGAGGTGGACCAGGACCAGACCGGTAGGGTGTCCAGGCAGCTGGCCCAAGTCCAGGCCAGGCTCCAGGAGGTCTTCACCAAGCACGGCCTGGAAAAGATGCAGCCAATAGGGTCCAGGTACGACCCTTACCAGCACCAGATTGTCTGCCACACACCTGCCCACCAGGAGGTGGAGCCCTCCACCATCGCAGTGGTGAAGCAGGAAGGGTACATCCTCCATGGACGCACCATTCGCCACGCCCTTGTGGGTATCGCTATGGCAACGCAAGGGAAGGGGTTGAAAGGTTCTGATTAGTGTTAAAAATCCCAGAACCAGAACACTCCTGAACATGTTCGGTACTTTTGCCTTTAAACTGACATTTTCGGAATGTAACTTACCCAAAAGATTATATGAAAGTGAAAATTCAAAAGTACATATTTAAAATGTTTTCTATTCAACACCAAGCACTTATTTGAAGGTGATTATATGCACTTTATATGTTTGGATCAACCTTTTCAATTCTGTATGAATCAATCGTTGGCCCTGATACCAATGTGAACTTCGTGTGGGTTATACCACTATGTGGAGTGGACAATAAAGATCTACATAGTATTATATGTATGGTTTCTCTGTGTGTGTGTTCGTGCAAGTCAATAAACTATCCAAATGTCTGAGCTTTTGAATAAAGTTTTTTATATTCATAATAATAACAGTAAAGTGCAAAAGTCATATATAACAAGAAATTCAGACAGTGTGACATATCAGGACAAATCAATTGTTAGGCAACAGTTAGTTTCACATTCCCAAAGAAATCTGTATTTGACACAGCTGTCTATCATGCTTTATCTGCTTTCCTATTGGTTCTGCAGCTGTATTATTAAAAATAGGGTTTAAATAGGAAATCTGTATTATAAAAGTATTAGTTTGTGAATCAGAAAAGTTAAAATTGTTAACTACCATCAAGTTCTAATATCCACTGTTTAATTTATAGTAACCTTCAGGTTAAATATCTTCTTTGTTACATAACAGCAC
The DNA here is from genome assembly GCA_023658055.1 of Thaleichthys pacificus. Taxonomy (NCBI): domain Eukaryota; kingdom Metazoa; phylum Chordata; class Actinopteri; order Osmeriformes; family Osmeridae; genus Thaleichthys; species Thaleichthys pacificus. Next base: position 8,133,391 of record CM042877.1, on the reverse strand, counting down.
AAAACTTATTCCAACATTCCTTGTCCCTTTGTTATCCTGACCCCGACATTTGCATGATGACCATACATATTCATATCCAACAGGCATATTCACATTTCCAACTAATCTCAGTCCAAGTCCACACATTACAGAGGCATTACAGGCTACTGAGGTCATTTCTAATAGTTCCACAGTCGCGACGGATTACAACCTGACACCACAACCTGACAATAACAACCAACACCATCAAACACTGAACCACGAAACAAGCCATTTAATAATTTATATACACTCATACATCCTGTACATGTTACCAGTCAGAGACAGAGAGTGTGCTGATGTAACAGGTTTGTGGGTAGAGTCGCTTCCCTCTCTTGCCCACTGCTGGGATCTAATCACTTAAAAACGTGACGACCACCTATAATAACACTGCATTTGCCAGTTACCCCACCAACAAGCTAGCTTGTCGATGGTGCGGGTGGGTGGTATTTCAACTTGAGGAGTGAATTCAACCAATTACTCCTTCAGTCCTTCAGCAGACCCAGCAGGAGTGCTGTGGTTTATGCCTACATAACCCAGACAGACCAGGTCCAGACCTAAACTTAGTGGGACAGGAGGCTGGTTAGAGGCTAGGGTAGAGACTAAGGTAAAGGCTAGGGTAGATGCTAGGGTACAGGCTAGGGTAGAGACTAGGGTAGAGGCTAGGGTAGATGCTAGTGTAGAGGCTAGGGTAGACACTAGGGTAAATGCTAGGGTAGATGTTAGGGTAGAAACTAGGGTAGAGGAAGGTAGGGTTGCTGGTTCATATGCCACCCAGGGGGTCACCTCGTTCCAAATGTACTGTTAACTCCTGCACCTCCTTTTTCTCCTCCTCCTCCTTCTCTTCCTTCTCCTACTCCACTCAAACTCTGCCATGTCTGATCAGAAAACATCACACACCAGCTCTCCTCCTTCACACGTCCTTCTGTATGTCGGGCTAGGTCCCCTTCTTCGACTCCCACTCCTGTGAAAACAAGGACGCATCAGAGAACGTTTACATTTAGTCATTTAGCAGACGCTCTTATCCAGGGCGACTTACAGTAAGTACAGGGACATTCCCCCGAGACAAGTAGGGTGAAGTGCCTTACTAGCCCGATTCCCTAACCACTCAGCCACCTGACTCCCACATGTGTGGGAGTCAGAACACACACGTACACACACACACACACACTGACAGAGGGTATTCACCTTGGCCTTCTGCATGACGTTGCCTCTCGAGGAGGCGTAGAGAGAAGGGGGCCGTTTCTTCATCTCTGCTGCACAGTTGACAGGTGTGGTCGACTCACTGTACACGTTCTCCACCTTCCTCACATGCACCTGGGGGGCAGAGGTCATGGGTTGTCACCGTGGTGACCTCCTCACTTAGCAACCAGAAAAGTCACATAGGAAGAGTTGTATTGAGGCACCTTGCTGATTGTTTTTTTGTCAGTGGGCGGGCCCAGCACCCCTCCAGCCAGTGACTTCTTTAGATTCTCCTTAACCTCTGAGAGGCGGAGCTCCAGATCGACACGCTCGCCCTCCTTCCCCCGACACGCCTCCTCCAGCTGGGTCACACGCTGCTCCGCCGCCTGCTGCTGTTTACCTACACACACACACAGGCACAGCCACGTACATACACACACACATGCAGGCAAGTACATACACACACACGCAGGCACGTACATACACACACACACACATGCAGGCAAGTACATACACACACACAAGTACACATGCAGACACGTACATACAAACACGCAGGCACGTACATACACACACATGCAGGCACGTACATACACACACACACACAGGCACGTACATACACACACACGCAGGCACGTACAAACACACACACGCAGGCACGTACATACACACAGACACATACATATACACACACACACAGGCATGTACATACACACACAGGCGTGTACATACACATACAAGTAGACACGTACATACACACACAGACGCAAACCCACACAGACACAAGTGGGCACACACAAACACACACACACATACACACCCATAAACACAAACACACAAGCACACACAGCTATTCAACACCACAGAACAATACATGTGGTGCTCTATATAACATTTCCTGAGGTCTAGGGAAGGGCACTGCTGTACTGTGGCCAGTAGGTGGCGCCAGTCATCTATTTAGCCTCCACGCAGACCCTCCCACCTGTGAGAGTCTTCAGCTGATCTTTGGCCTCCCTCCTCTGGCTGCGCAGGGTGTTCAGGGCCTGTCTGATTGCCTCCTTCTCCATCTCCAGCTCCTCCTTCTCCCTCAGGTACCTCCGAGCATCTTCCTCCGCCCTCGTCTTCCCGTACTTCCCATACTGGTTCACATCTACAATCAGTCAATCAGTCAGTCAGTCAGCAAACCAATCAATTAATCAAGGAATTAAAATATATTCACTAATGTTGAAATGTATTACGTAAAATACATTTGTCAATCAATGAACCAATACGTTTCTTTATCAATTAGTCACCGAGACATTTCTTAATCAATATTTGTCCATCAAGCAATAACAAGTAAGCCTGTGTCTAATTGGCTGACCCTGGGGACCCTGGGAGGCGTGTCTCTTGACGGTGACCTGTGGCTCTTCCCTCTCTGCATCTCTGCTGGAGAAGGAGGCGTGGCGTTTCACCTGCGCCGGCCTGGCCTCTGGTGTCCCCTGCTGCTCCGGGGGTGGAGGAGAGAGGGACAGAGACAGGGGGAGCAAGACGAGAGATAGAGAAGAGAGAGCGGGGGGAGCAGGGAGAGAGATAGAAAGAGATACAGAGAGCGGAAGAGAAGGCACAAAGAGAGAGACAGAGAGAGAGAGAAAGGGAGGGAACAACAGATGTGATAGATCACTCTAATGTCTCCAGTTTGTTTCAGAGATTGTTGCCCCCTGCAGACCAAGTGGTTGACTCGATGGAATCTTGTTTTGAGACTAGACTGGTGTAGTGGAGAAGCAACAGAGAAAGAGAGAGAGACAAACAGCTTGTCTGCATCATCCTCGGCTCCTCACCTCAGAGATCTCCCAGAGGGCTGGGGGAGGGATAGGATTGACTGACTTGAACTACACACACACACACACACACACACACACACACACACGCATGCACACACACATGTGCGCTCGCTCACGCACGCACACACTTTCAAACACACACACGTACGCACCCACAAACACACATGCACGCTCACTCGTGCACACACACACACTCACACATGACTTGCATTCACACAAACATACATACACACTGAAAAACATGTACAGGCTCGTACACACATTGACCGCCTACTCCTTAACTCTGGAGATCAACACACAGATGATATCCAGTGGGAGAAAAAGGAAAACACAAACATGTACACACGCATACAGAAACACACACAAACACAGACAAGACACAAACACACACATTTCACGTATACCCACACACCCATACACACACATGCACACCCAAACACACACACACAGAGAGAGAGAGAGAGAGAGAGAGAGAGAGAGAGAGAGAGAGAGAGAGAGAGAGAGAGAGAGAGAGAGAGAGAGAGAGAGAGAGATAAAGCATCCTGACCAGAACGCTCTCGTAGGGGACATCATCGTACGTCCTGGAGTCTGTGGACGTGCCACTAGAGGAAGTAGCCCACCTGGACAGGAAGAGGAAGAGAGAGGAGAACAAGGAAGGAGAAGGAAGAGAGAAGAAGAGGGAGATGAGGAAGGGGGAGGAGGAGAGGAAGGGGAAGGAAGAGAGAAGAAGAGGGAGATGAGGAAGGCGGAGGAGGAGAGGAAGGAGAAGGAAGAGAGAAGAGGGAGATGAGGGAGGGGGAGGAGGAGAGGAAGGAGAAGGAAGAGAGAAGAAGAGGGAGATGAGGAAGGGGGAGGAGGAGAGGAAGGGGAAGGAAGAGAGAAGAAGAGGGAGATGAGGAAGGGGGAGCAGGAGAGGAAGGGGAAGGAAGAGAGAAGAAGAGGGAGATGAGGAAGGGGGAGGAGGAGAGGAAGGGGAAGGGAAGACGCATATCTCAGTTAGCTCTAGTACACTAGTTCTGAACTCAAAACATTAGAAGCTTGTCACTAACTTAGACACATGCATAAACAGACACAGACAGACACAGAGACAAAGACACAGACAGACAGATACACAGACAGACACACAGACAGACACACAGACAGACAGACACACAGACAGACACACAGACAGACACACAGACACAGAGACACAAACAGACGCACAGACACAAGACACACAGACACACACAAGACACACACAGAGACACATAGACACACAGACCCACAAACACACACACACAGAGACCCAGACAGACACACAGAGACACAGACAGACTCACAGGAAGGAGTGTCTAGCTGCGTCCTGTATGTTGCTGATGGTGTCCACGTCTACGTAGTCATAGTGGAGGGCCTCGGGCAGGGTGGAGCCCCCTGACTCTGCCAGCAGGACCCCCAGCCACCTCCCCATCTCCTCTGAGCCGCTGGCCTATGAGGGAGGCAACATGTGTGACACTGTCACACCCTTCCACATCCAAAAACCCACTTACGTTTTTTTCCGATTGCTTACACGCATTGGTCGAAACTGAAGCCACATTTTCAAAAGTCTTCACACACTCTGCATTAGCAACATGCAGGTGGGCCAAACAGTTCATCTCTCTTCCAAGTCTCACGCAAACCACCAAAACTATTTGTACATGTCTCAAAAGAAGCTTGTTTGACCATAACACTGGGAACAGTTCTCTCTCAGAAGCATACGTTGTCATTCACAACACGCTGACCTAAAAGACACTAACAGCATTACAAAACTTTGGAACTTTGATCTTTGCAGTTTAAATTATGGGAGTCAGGTGGCTGAGCGGTGAGGGAGTCGGGCTAGTAATCTGAAGGTTACCGGTTCGATTCCCGGCTGCGCAAATGACGTTGTGTCCTTGGGCAAGGCACTTCACCCTACTTGCCTCGGGGGGAATGTCCCTGTACTTACTGTAAGTCGCTCTGGATAAGAGCGTCTGCTAAATGACTAAATGTCTAAATGTAAATAATTTTACACATGAATCAGTATTTCATGATAGAAAAAAATGTCATGATAGAATTTTTTTTTTTTACTCTGACTCCAAAAGTCTATACAAGAATTACGGAAATAGAAATGCAGCATTCGCTTCAGTATCCTTTACACGTGTTTTCCATTCTTTGTAAGTAGTACTGTAATATACATATGAAATTTACGAAGTTGAAACCCACACCCAAATGACCAATGATATTTCAATTGCAAGTAAGTACAAACAAAAACTAGGATAGTGTAATCACTCATGCTGTACATTAGCCTACTGTGATGGTTCTAGTTATCCCTCTCTCCTGCATTTGGCCATAATTGTTGCCCTTATCTCATCAGAGACCTCGTTCTTGGTCTTTCACTCCCTTGTCCTCCACGCATTCTCCTTTTCCCTGCCTCTCTTCTTTCCCCACCAACCTGTCTTCATTGATCCATGTTTCCAAACTTCCAAATAATTCCAAAGCCGTTCCTTTTGTCTGTTTGGTTACAAGATTGCCAAAAATCTCTGAAATTCCAATCAGCTTTGTTTGGAATGATTATATATTCTGCTAATACAATATAGCGTTTTCTTTATATTTCAATCTGGTTACTGCAGAAATGCATGACATTTGCAATAATTTGATTTTGAATGTGTTGTTAAGAGTTTTGGAAACAATGTGTTAGCATTTGAAAAATGTGCTGCAAATACAATTGTGTTTTGTCGTTGGTGGAGTATGAATGAGAAAACAGTGGAAATGGAACAGTTCAAGGTGGTAATTGAAGGTATTTTGTGTGAAAGCAATGCACAAAGTATTCAAAGCAAAGTATTCACAGTTTGGTCCCAGTACACTTCTGTTTTGCTTCAGTTTTGACCAATGTATCTAAGCATTCGAAGAAAAAAAAAAATGTGTAAAGCGCACACACTTAAGTACACGTACCATCGTCATCATCATCATCATCATCGCCGATCACTCAAAGTTGAGTATGATGGTCCTTAAAGCACACACACCTAAGTACACACACACACACTCCTACCTCCAGTGCAGCCAGCTCTGTGCCCCCCTGTAGGATGCGGAAGGCGAAGGGGTGCTTGGGTCCGAACCCCGGGACCACTTCAGCCCCGCCCAGAGGGATGGAGCTAACTGGGGTGCGCAGGTCGCCTCGCTCCCTGTGGAGGTGTAGGGTGCCCCCTCTCACGCTGCACCAGTTCTCCACCCAGCTCTGCCCCACCAGCACGTTCAGGTAGCCTGGGGGAGGCGCACACACACACACACAGGTGCACACACACATATACACACATACACACTTTTATGAAACACACTTTTATCTTTGTTTTCCGAGATGAAATGAGCGACAAATAGACTGTACTCGTGATATTGGATGAAACAGAGCTACTGCATGTGTGTTTTGCCTTTGTTGTCTAGAACTTTGGCAGTCCTCACCGCATCTGGGATTGTCGTGGTGACTGGTGGAGGAGGGGGGGGGCTTCTTCTTGGAGAAGCTGATGATGCGGGTGATCTTCCTTCCTGCAGCTCGGCTCATCGAACCTGTCAGCTCGGAGAACGGTCCTCGCTTAGCCCGCCCTGGGAACACACCAATCAGAGGAGACTGAGGGACTGTCTCCCTGAAAGCACACCAATCAGAGGAGACTGAGGGACTGTCTCCCTGAAAGCACACCAATCAGAGGAGACTAAGGGACTGTCTCCCTGAAAGCACACCAATCAGAGGAGATTTAAAGCCACTCTAGTTATAGACAAACCAGTCAGAAGAGACTCAGGGCCTCTCTCAATAGAGAAACAGCCCAATCAGAGAAGACTCAGGGATTCTTAGGTACAGCTCAGTGATGACATTTGACAGATAATGAGCATGCAGGTTCAAATTCACCCCTATATGTTGCTTTGGATGAAAGCATAAATGAATACGATATTATTACTAACCAGACACGCCAATCAGAGTCAAAGAAACGATCTACTTACTGACACACCAATCAGAGGATAATTTGGCCTTCTCTACAAAGAGTTTCAAGGAAGTGGTTCAGATTCAGGAGTTTATTTTGAGAAGTGTCTTTGTTTAACTAATGGAATCTTGTTTTGAGACAAGCAACTCAGCTATGGTCAACAGGACACTGCAGACGGATATAGCACTGTTTCAGTATGTGTGTGTCTATGTGGTGTGCGTGTGTATATGTGTATGTGGTTTCGTGTGTCTGTGTGTGGTGTACATGAGTGCTGTACGTGTGTGTGCGTTGACCAGGTGACACAGTGTAGCAGAGCCTGCTGGACATCCTATGATGTCACTGTCACACAATAGCAGGAAGAGGACAGGAAGGATGTCGTATCTGCCCCAGGTCCAACTTCCTGTTCTCTTCCTGCCACTTTCATCTTCCTCTCTGGTTAAACATCCCCCTCTGACCCACACACATAGATCCCCCTCTCCTTTTGACCTCTCCTCTCTCTCTCTCTCTCTCTCTCTCTCTCTCTCTCTCTCTCTCTCTCTCTCTCTCTCTCTCTCTCTCTCTCCATATTAGTGTATTTTTAGGATAATGCAGTGAGAACCTCTATCTTCCCTCCAACATTTAACATCCTCATCTTCATCTCTATGGCATGTTGATTCATACCTTGGTCTCCATTCTCCCGGCCTGGTCCATGATTGGATGGCAGGTTGTCCCCGGTGACAGCACTGTCCGAGTCCGACATGTGTTTGTCAGCTGACAGCAGCTAGATGGGCCACACTGAGTCAGTACACAAACCTAAATACACACACACACACATACATACATACACACATGCACACACAAACACACACACACTCACCTTGTCCAACTCTAATTTCCTCTGGATAATAGGAGAGGAGGAGCCCTCTAATGTCTCATTGCTATTGGCTTGGCTCGCCACCTCCTGGATCACCTACACACATACACACACATGCACACAAACACATGCACACACACACAAACACACATGCACACACAGACACACATACAGATGTCAAAGGTCAACCTACACTCATTAGCAACTGCCCTAAGCTTGGGTATTTATTAGTATGTGTGTGTGTAGGTATGCAGTAGTGTGTGTGTGTAGTTCTGCAGCAGTGTGTATGTGTGTGTGTGTGTGGGGGAGACCTGAAGCCAGCGCTGGGCCTGCTCCTTGCTCTGCACGGCCAGCACCAGGGCCTGGCCCCCGGGCAGGGAGAAGCGCAGCTCGTGCTTCTTGCGGCGGCCATCTTTGGGCACGTAGATGACGTTGCAGAGGTTGAGAGGCAGCTCCATGTAGGGGCTGCTGTCCTTAATGCTCTTGTAGCACTGAGACACGCACGGACGGGTAAGCAGACAGGTAGGTAGGTAGGTAGGTAGGTAGGTAGGTAGGTAGGTAGGTAGGTAGGTAGGTAGGGAGGTAGGTAGGTAGGTAGATAGGCAGACAGACAGACAGACAGATCGGTAGACAGGCAGAAAGACAGGTAGACAGGCAGACAGTTAGACAGGGCAGATAGGTAGACAGGGCAGACAGGTAGACAGGGCAGATAGGTAGACAGGGCACACAGGTAGACAGGGCAGATAAGTAGACAGGGCAGACAGGTAGACAGGGCAGATAGGTAGACAGGGCAGATAGGTAGACAGGGCAGACAGTTAGACAGGGCAGATAGGTAGACAGGGCCAGTCATAATTCTTTCCTTCATTCACTTCACAAATTGTTTATACACAGCTTTATCACTACTGAATAAACGCCAGCTACCTGTAGTTGGTTGTCACGGACGACTGTCAGCTGCTTAGCCCATTGGCCGAAGCGTTTCTTGCGGAGGAGGAAGGCGCAGATGCGGCAGTCTTTCATTGGTCCAACAGCATTCTCCTCCGCCTTCCAACGCGGCGGCCGGCCACGCCCCTTGGCCTCCTCTTCCTCCTCATCGTACGACTCGTACGAGCTGCTCAGGGCGTCAGAGTCATTGTCTGGACACACCCGCGCGTGCGCACCCACACACACGCGCATCCACATGCACCCACAGACACACATACATATGCACCCCAGACATACCCACACACATACATTAGCACAAAAACAAAGACATATACACACACATATGCACGCACACACACAAAAAAACACACACACCCATTGAGTGATTAGACCATTGTAGAGGACATATTGATTTGAACACAAGGATGTGCAGACGTACAGGAGTTCTTGCAAGGTCCGTTGATGTGTGTTGTCGGATAGTTGTCATCTGCATCTTCATAATAAGCATCCTGGATCTCTATGGAGACGGGTGGACTGGAGCTGACTGGAAGGAGGATGGAGGAGAGGAGGAAAGGAGGAGAGGTGGAGAGAGGAGAGGAGGGGAGAGGAGAGGAGAGGAGGGGAGAGGATAGGATAGGAAGTTTTAGATAGTTTGAAACCAACTGTTTAGTGACTCATCCATAAAGTTGTGTGAGTTTGACACTGACTGCGTGTGGTGATGTATTGAGGCGTGGTCCCGGGATCCAAAGGCACCGCTTCCTCGTAGTAGTCCTCTGGAATGGGCGTGATCGGCAGGGGAGGGGGCGTGTCCGTCGGAGTCTGGGTGCCCAATCACGTCACACACATTATTAATGTTGCTAACTAGGCAAAGGTGGGAGGACTTTAACAGAGGTAGATGAATATGAAGAAAAACAAACTCCAATTGAACAATACAGTTGTTTATTTAAAGATCCTGGAAAGCAAATTCCATGATTTGCTTCTCAGTACATTATATACGTGTGAAATTAGTTCCTGAAAGCATGTGCAAAGCGCGAAAACGTTGTCACACTGAAATGTGGAGTTAGACCGTTGATCAGTTTCTCTTCCGTTTTCATCTCAGCCAAAACCCGACGGATCTACGTCACAGCGACCTATCTACGTCAGATCACAGACGGCATGCTGTTACTTAGCTGGTACGATGTGAAGACAAAGTAATTAACAGATAAAACACTCAGAGACTGCAGGTAGTTCTGATATCTGCAATTGATTTAGCTAGTGTTGCTGTTGTTGCTAAATTCAATAAATTCAAGGAGGCGGAGCTTCAGCTCCTTCAGGTGACACGCCCCCCCAGTCTCAAGCAGAGAAGACTGCTGATAATCTCATGATTTCAAAGCCTAAATTAACATACTTGACTGTTTTTTTTCCATTCTAATTTGGATGGGTAGTTAACAACACATTCTTCTGTGGTGTGATGAACTTTAAAACTCGTTTTCAATTCCACTTTACAGGATCTTTAACGATTTAGTCATTTTTTATATTTTTTATATCTTAGATTAACTGTACAGTCGTGGCCATAAGTTTTGGCAATGACAAATGTGTTTTGCAAAGTTTGCTGGTTCAGTATTTGAGGATTGTTTTTCTCACGTTTCTATAGAATACTGGAATCACAATACTTTTTTAGAGCTTTTTTGGGGCGAAAGTTTTCAATATATGCAAATAGGCCCCTCTTTTACAGCAGTCAATCTGCTCTTAAAATCCAATCAGAATGATAGAGTGATTTCACCTGGCTAGAAGTAGTTCTGATGATATGACTCATGACTTACTTAAATGATGTTAGCAGTCATTTTATGACAAGGCCCAGCAAGCTTTGCAAACACAAAATGTATGTTGCTCCCAATACTTTTGGCCACAGCTGTATATACTTATATATGGAGTCACTTTCCCTCCGTACAGCTGTACAGTTTGGTAATAAGGAAATGGAAGAAAAAAAGGAGAGATAACTGATGAATCATGTTTGGTTAAATACGTTGGTGCTTAAGATGCCATTCTGTATGTACACTGTACTGGGTCGCTTACAGATTTGGAGGGCTGGGTCTTGGAGGTCCCATCCTCTTCTTCTTGCTGCTCCTTCAGCTCCTCTGGAGAAACTCTCAAGTCCTGTAGGTCACAGTCTGGAGGAGGAGGAGGAGAGGAGGAGAGGAGGAGAGGAGGAGAGGGAGGAGGAGAAGAGGAGGACTGAAGCCTTTCAATAGACCTTTATCTGTAGGATTATAGGTTCAAGCTGTGTACTTGTGTGTGTGTGTAGGTGTGTGTTCTACTTACCAAACTCATCAAACAGAGACTCAACAAAGCTGGTCCCGTTCCGATAAAGGGAGGTGTTCATGTAAATGAAGCCTGATCCGTTCACTGAAGAGAGAGGACAGGTTACACGCAAACACACACATGCCCACACACACACACACGCGCAAACAAATAAAAGTCAGACACACACACACAAATAAAACATAGACATAAGCACGCATGAAACAAGCACATACAAAAGTCAGACATACACACGAAAGTAAAACATAGATACACATGAAACATGCACACACACACACACACTCCTACCAGTAGGCTGGATGTGGTCAAGGAGGTTCCTGACGGTGGTCATCTTCTCGGCCGTAGCAGAGCTTACACACTCGTGGTCAAGCAGCTTCAGCAGCACCTGCAGCTCTCTCACCAAGCGCTCCATCGCTAGGGGCAACCAGCACACACACCGTTTAATATGACACACCCACGCACAGGCACGGTTCACTACAGGGCCCTACCACACACACACAAAGTCATACCCACGTACACACACACACACAGTTCACTATAGGGACCTCCACACACATACACACACACACACAAACACACAAACACACACACAGTCATTGCAGCAACACTTGGCTCTCTAAGCAGGCAGACCCACAGAGACCCAGTGCTAGCTGTGCAGGCATCACAAATAATACAACGTTCTCCTTTAGCCTGTGACACACATACAGAGGGCTGAGGGAAGGAGCACATGGAGCTGACAATTCAACGTCAGATAGAAACTTTCAGGTCACATGCTCTCTACACAAAAGCTGCATCAACAATTGTTTTTAATTCGGCCATAACATACACAAGCACGCACACACACACACAGTCCTTCCGAGAAAGTCAAACAAGTGCAACAGTCAGTTAAAAGCTCATCTTACTGGCTGTTTCAACAGCTGGGGAGGAGAAGCCCACCATGGTCCACACACACGTACACATACGGTACACTACAACCTACAGTCTGTCTGCCTGCCTGCCTGCCTGCCTGCCTGCCTGCCTGTCTGCCTGCCTGCCTGTCTGTCTGTCTGCCTGTCTGTGATCCCTCTTCTTTTTGATGGTCTATGGGGGAATATCTCGTATTTCTAGATCTCTCCCTCTGGTGTAGTGGGCTGGGCCCTAGGAATGCACTCACTGCCACTCCCATAAACACCCCCTCTTTGCCTCTCTCCCTTTCCCTTTCCCTCGCTCCTCAACCCCAACCCCCCACCCCATGGTCTCTCCCCTCCATATCTGTGACCTTAATCTTTCCTTCACTCTGTAGAACCCAGCTTACCAAAGTAGAATGGTGGGAATTGAGAGAAACAGGGAGTGGAAGAGGGAGGCATAGAGAGATAGGAAGAGGTGCGAGAGTGAGAGGGCGAGAAACAGAGAGAAAGAAGAGGGAGAGAGGAAGGAAAGGGAGAGAGAGGAGAGGGCAAGGGAAGGAAAGGGAGAGAGGAGGAGAGGGAGAATAAGGGTCCATTCAACGATATAGGTACTGGGCTGGGCTCTTCCACTCCAACAGGGATATCCGGTGTGTGTGTGCGCACATGTGCTGGAAGTGTGTGTGTGTTGAAAGTGTGTGTCCGTATCACTGACCTTGACACTCCTCCGCCCCTCCGACACACTCTCACACATGCCCCAACAGCTGACACAGATGGAAACCACGGCGACCCCAGAGACCCCAGCCAACTAGCCAATCAGAGACCTCCTGATGCCCCCTCAAATTCCTCCTTACTGTAATCCCACCAATCAAAAACAGACAGTCAGCCCAGACGGGCCAATGAGAGTGTGTTGGCAGTCTGGTATGGTTTGTCCAGTAAGCAGATTCCAGGCCCATGGTAACCAACAAATAGCCTGGGGAAGACAGGAGACTTTCCTTCCTGTAGGGCAGAAAGCCAGACTACAGAAACACTACCTGGACATTAGAGCTGTCTGACTGTCTCTGAGAGTGTGTGTGTGTGTGTGTGTGTGTGTGTGTGTGTGTGTGTGTGTGTGTGTGTGTAGAGACAGAGATAATGTTGTATTGCAGAGGACGTACTTTGAGAGCTTGAGTAGGATGTGAATGAGCGTGTGTAAGATGTGTGTGTGTCTGTGTGTGCAGGATGTGTGTTTTTTCCTGGTGTCAGTGGGGCTCTCCCAACCCAGCCACGGGGGTCTCTATTGTTTGAGAACACTATAGCCCAACCCTGAGAGAAGGGGGGGGGGGGGGGGGGGGGTGAAAGAGAGAAAGATTGAACAAGAGAGAGAGGGAACAACAGAGAGAGAGACAGCACGAGAGAGACAAAACTTAACTCTCTGCTGTATAAACAGACACAGATAGACATCCCTCTGCTGTGCAACAGGCTAGTGAGTTAGATATTAGTTAGATAGGTACTGTATGGAAGAAAATCAGTGACATAATGTTTTGATTAAAAGGCATTGAATACTTAATATTGAAAGTTAAACAAGACCAAATTCTCATATGAATATATTTCAATGTAAACTTAAATTCAGGTTGCTCAAATTTGAGCCAAAAAAATCGATCTTAAAAAATTCGATCTTACAAAATGCAATCTTAAAAAATTCAAGCCCAAGAAATTTGAGGCGAAAAAATTCAAGCCGAAATTTTTCGAGCAAAAAAAATTTGGCCCACAAAATCCGATGTGATCAAATCTTGCATTAAGGCTCGATTGCTCAACCTATCCTTGGTATCCCGGATGTTACAATCAGAATCTTTTAAGATCGATTTTGATAGGCTCGTATTTTTTAGGCTCAAATTTTTTTAGCTCTAAATTTTTTGTCTACACTTTTTTGGGCTCGAATTTAAGCAACCTGAATCCTATTTTACATTGAAATATATTCAGATGAGAATTCGGTGTTGTTTAAATTTCAATATTAAGTATTCGATGCCTTTTAAAATTCAAAACATTATGTCACTGATTTGCTTCCATAGTACTGTAATAGTTAGTTTGGTATTAGCTTGTTAGCTTGACTAGAACCCCCCCCCCCCCCCACACACACACACACACACACCCTTACCCCCAGTCCCCATGCCCAAATACCCACACATGACTGAAACACTGTAGCAAACTCAAGTCTCAAACAGACTGTGTAGGGTCCCTAACTGTCTTCTGGCTAAAGCCTGGTTTATACTTCAATGTCAAACGCGTCTGCATAGAGAGACGCACAATCCTGCACAGGCAGGCCGCACAGGCTACGTACACCAGCTAAAAAATCTCGAAGTGCGTAGCTACGTATACGCAGACCCCAGTGGCACAAACAATGATTGGTTGGAAGGACTCTCTTGAAATGCATCTCTTCGTCCATGTTCGCATCTGCCAAACAAGCACACTGTATTTTCCCTTATCTGCTCGAGACATATTCAAAAGCCTCATTGCGTCTTCTGTCTCTGTTTCTAATTAAATGTAAGCAAATATGTTCTTCCAACTCATCGTCCATCTCCTCCTTATACAATTTGTTGGTTGGTTCTCTCAAACGCGTCATACCAGAACGTTTCTTTGCGTCTTTCCTCATATAGCTAGGTAGCTAGCTATAGATAGTAGATAGATAGCTACCTAGCTATATTGGGGATGATGCAAAAAATATTGTTTTGTTTACCAAACCACAGAAACTTCTGTGAGGTTTTCCTGTGCTACAAGCAAAAAACATTTGCGCGATTGCGCCGCCCCCAAAAATGCAATGGCTATCTACACAACAAGGCCGCAAAACTTAATCCTGAGCCCGTCTCTGCACACTCGCACATGACATAAAGAACGCAGACCCACAGAAGCATAAACCAGGCTTAACCCTCAATGCACCCCCCCCTCACACACACCAAACACACAGCATTATTTTACACCCCTGACCCCTGACCCCAGATGTACCTCAGAGAATGTCAGAGGTCAAGATGTCAGACATTGTTGCTGTCAATACCAACTCCAAGAACACGGGTCAGCTGACCCTGCAGACAACGTAACCAGAAAACACACACACCGTTTGGTCTGCCTGCCCCCCTGATTCTTGGCCTCTTCCGCACGTAACAATGCTCCATTGTCACTGACAGGACCAAAATTAGCCAATGACAATGCTCTTGGAGACGGGGTGACAATGCACTGGTAGAAACTCAAATAGCACACACCCTCACACACACACACACACCGTCACACACACAGAGACACACAAGGCTCAAGCAGGGGTGTGAGACACAGCTGTGCAGTCCAGAGCCATCGGCATTCTGGGTAAAAGGATATGTCCTGCAGCTGTGGTTTCCTGTTCGACCAACAGACTCTCTTATCAAAACCCTACACTCGTCTACTCCATCCCCCTCTCTCTCCGTTTGCCTTCTCTGAGTCTCTCTATCTCTCCCTCTCTCTCTCTTACTCTCGCTGTCTCTGTCTGTCACTATCTCTGTGTGCATGCGTGGTGTGTATGTGCATGTCTGTGTGCGAGAGTGTGAGTGTGTGTAATTGAATGTTGACAACACCATGACGTAAATGAGGGGAGGATAGGCTTTGGCCTTGGAGGATGACAACATATGTCACTACATAGTAATGACAGTAAAGACACACACACACATACACACACACACGAAAACCCCAGTGGATCAAGGTTACCAGTTGCCAATGCTGATGTCTGAAACAAGAAGTCAATTTTTTGGTGTCTGTGTGTGTGTTTGTGTGTGTTGTGCGAGTTTAAGAGCGTGAGGATGAGCTGACTGATTATTGTGTGTGTATGTGTGTGTATCTATGCATGCTCGTGTGTAAGTGAATGAGTGTGACTGATTGTTGTAAGAGTGTGGTGTGTGTGTGTGAAAGAGTATGTCTGTGAGAGACCATGTATAAAGACTCCATTACGGAGGGTCTATCATGAGACTTCAGTCATGAGAGTTCCATTTGTTAGCTCTAAAACTTGCAGTTACAAAAAGTTCCACTGCTTTTAATGCCAGTGCTACTGACACTTATACTGCTGACTAATGCTACTAACTCTTCAGCAGCTAGAACTATTCTGCAGCTAACTCTTCTGCGGCTAACACTATTGTGCTGCTAACTATTGCACTTCTAACCTTTCTACTGATAACCCTTCTGCTGCTAACACTAGTGTTGCTAACTCTTCGGCTTCTCTTGCTCCATGTAGTGATCATCCCCCTCTGTATAATGAGATGTCTCAACTGAAGTGGAGCATTGTCTCTGAGGGGGTTGCCATGCACCGACCCTACAACCCCTGGGCAGGAAATCAAAGCTGGTGGCGTGAGGGGCCAGTCTGTCTATGTTGGCCCCAGGGTCAGGCCCTTGGACGAGAGGAGGACTGGGGAGGTCTTGGTCTGTGTGTGTGTGTGAGTATGTGTGACCGTTTGTGTGTGTCACCAAGTGTATGTGTGGTGAGGGCTACAGTATTTATATCTTCCAGACAGTGCTCTCATCCCAAGGGCAGAGTTTTATTCATTCTTGAGTGTTTTGCAAATGACCGTGGAGCCATCTGAAGCATCGAGGCTGGGGAGGCACGCCAGTTCTGTTCTATTCTGTCCCATTTCTGTCTATTTCTATATGGACCTATTTGTCTGAAATAAAATGTAAATTAAAGTGTTCTGTTTTATTATTTGCTCTTCTATTCCAATGTGCTCAGTGGGTGGCTTTATTGATCCCATAGATTTATTGAGTTTCCCCCAGAAACAAACTGTAAACAACAACCATGTCAACAAAGTTAACAACAAACAAGCGGAGCTGGTTCATGCAGGGGGACGCGAGACCTAGCGCGTCACTAGCAAATCGTCATCACGCGTCAAGGCACACCTTCCTAACAGGGCGGGGTATATAGCAGGGATTCCGGCACTTGCATTGCTAGTGCGACACAGACGCTCTCGCTCTCCTGCGGCCTCCGCCTCCCCGGCCTCCACCCTTTGTCTGGTTCTTCTTTTTTCTTCTTTCTCAGGGGGAATGCGTTCGCGGCTCTCTGCCCGGATGTCGAGACGGTGTCTCAGGAGACGGTGTCTCCATTGGGTGCGGCAGGGAGCCGCTGCGAGCACAACCATATGCCAAATCAAATATTACAATAATGTATTGTATCGTGTGGAATAAAGTATCAGTTAACAACACTACTGAGTCCTCCTGCCTGAACCACTTCAACAAAGTAAACAATACCTGGTTTAGCTGCCGGTTCCTGGAGCTGCAGCTCCATGCTGACAACTCCACACACTGCTAATCCCATAATCTAATCCTGACCTGGCCACTCTTAAACCCAGCAATCTGCCAAAGCTCTGTTGAGTTGACCATCTGACTGTGTCCTCACTCCCATATTGTTTGCTGGCCTGTGGTCTGTGTGTGTGTGTGTGCATGTATGTATGTAGGTGTGAATGTGTGCGTGTGTGACCATGGTGGGTGTGACAATGGTGGTTATGTGACCATATGTATGTATGTGAACTTATATGTGTGAGTGTGACCATGGCGTTTTAGTGTATAGAGTATGTGTGTGTATGACCGTGGTGTGTGTGTGTGTTGGTGAGCTCTGATACAGTAGGCTCACTGTGGAACTGAATCAATTTATCTGTGATCTGGGTCAGGAACTAAGTGCTGAGACACACACACACACAGTGATCGCACTGTAGCTAGCAGCATATTAGATGCAGCATGCATGTCATCCTGGAGACAGAGGGTGGGCCTGCAAGTCACAGATCAAGTCACAGACCAAAGGTGATATTATTCATACATGTGATTAGAGATATTGTATGCAGGCATGCAGGCTGGAATGTTGTCTCTTTCTTTCTTTCTTTCTCTCTCTCTCTCTCTCTCTCTCTCTCTCTCTCTCTCTCTCTCTCTCTCTCTCTCTCTCTCTCTCTCTCTCTCCCCCCCCCCACTATGTTTCTTTGTGTATCTTACATACACACACGCACACACAGCATAGATACTTCACTAACAGCATTGTTTTTCTTGGTGGTTGTGTATTATCTGGCTTCCTGGATGAGATGTGAGCTTGCCTGTCCTGTCAAATCCACCATGTGGCTCTGCTCTGGCCTTCAACCATACACAGGCACACACACACTCATACATGCATACACACTCACACACACACACACACACACACACACACACACACACACACACACACACACACACACACACACACACATACATGCATACACACACACACACACACACACGCATACACACTCACACACACACACACACACACACACACACACACACACACACACACATACATGCATACACACTCACAAACACTCACAGGGGGAAGAGGAAACGAAAAAATCGGAATAACGCAGCTGGAGGTCAAGACACAAAACAATGCTGTGGACTGTGAGCGTGCACACGCATGCGTGTCTGCGTGTGGGTGTGTGCGTGCGTGCGCCTGGGACAGGATGCATGGTCATTATAATCTACCCAAAATAATTCTGTTCATTCTTAACCATCATGAGCATTTTAAATAAACTGTATATTCTTATTATAAGTAATTTAACAATTGATTACACGTAATATTTTCTCATGTTTATTTCACATAGGCTACACCCGGTAGCACGAGCGCTGCTGCCAGCTTGGGACCTGTGCCGTGAGACGCCGTCAGTAACAGACTCCTCATTCACCGCTTCCAGCTCGGCAGCTTCCAACGAGGCACTGTTAGCATCAGATTGCATCACTTTCAAACTTGTTGAATCCCTCTTGCGTTCATACTGTAGCTAAAGTATAAGAAGGCATCAGCTATAAGAACACTTTTCTTCAGCTCACACCTTCACGTCCCCCCAAACCTCTGGATGTTGTAAATTCGTGTAGCGGGATCTGTCACACAAATTAACTTTTCTTCACTTCCTACGGTTCTCTTTTCCGTTATAACCGAACTATTATATTACTTACAGTTGTCGGAGCCGGTATCCATCTCCCGTCTTCTATTTCCGTGTGTTTATTTCCAGAGCTATCCCAGTGAAAGATTACGCTCTGCTCTGCGTCGAGGTCCACCGCGTAATTCCATGCCTGGCGGAATAGCGACCGACTCGCTGCAACCTCCGACGCGCGAGTAACAACAGCAGTCCGCGGAGAGAGTTTACATCGCGCGCATGCGCTCCCCTAGCCCTAGTGCTAGCATCGGGAGAGCAATCCCGTCATCACAACCGATTTCTACTGTAGTATTACACCTAACATGTGCAATGCATGAAATAAGTAATGAGTGCATATGCACACAATGACGCCACACAAAAAAACAACAACAAACATGGGTGACCTGTGTGCGTTTATTACTGAAAAGATTTTCAGTGATTATTAAATTCTCACAGTCTGACCTTTATGTTGATTCCTTTATAGTTTTAAAAGAAACAGAAAACAAACATTTCAATTATACCCAAAAAGCTTTTAACAAAGACCAAAACCCCCACCTTTACATGATATAAGAGTGGGTGAGACTGTGCAACACCCTGACAGTAGCAATAAGAGTAGCATTGTGAAGCAGTAAAATAGTAGTAGGCCTAACACACATTTCAGAGATGGCAGTAAGGTGATCTCTGGAATCTAAACTCTATGCAGAACCCACTGTAACAACCGAAAGATTCAGTGCAGAACCCTTTCGTTTAGAAGGACAGTTCACCGCAAAATCAGTTCCGGGAGGTGCTTTTTGGAACCTCAACAGGTTCTTTCTGAACCAGGTGTTCTATAGTTAACTTTTATCAGTGTGTTCTTCTGTTACAATGGCTTTTATCTAGGACACTGGTGCCTGAGAGAGGAGCTCAGAGATGGTCAGTATAACTGGTACAAAAGCCTGTCTATCTGGTCAAGGCAGTGCATAGACTAAAACACACACACACATAAAACTAATCCTCATGGGGCAATCCAACTGATAATAGTCCTTGTTCTGTTGCCTTGACAACTAAAACAGAGCAGAGAGCCCAGTTCCCTAGGTATCTCTGGTGACACAGGTCAATGTTGATGTTTAGAGACGGAACACCTGGACTAAAACTCTCCTGTTCAACAAGTGATTCTCGTTTGAGCTGCTGTTCGTTTTGTTAATCTGGAAAATGGCGGTAGGGAGGGTGTAGTGAGTCTGCACTCATCTCTTGATGCGTCCCCTCCACAGACTGTAGTGCTTTTGAACTAGTAGTGTACATGAACTAGTAGTGTTTATAAATGAGTGCCTAAACCAACTTTCTGAACGTACTATACATCTCCTGTAAACCAACACATTCTATACACACTTGAATAGGACATAGAGGAACCAGGAGCCTCTGTCACACTATTTTCTCTATCAACAACATGTTTGTCCCGTTTCATTTCTGTCTGTTCATTTTATCTGGTCTCCGTGATAAAATATTGATGGCATTGATATCCCCTCTTACACACAGAGCCAGAATGGGTCTTTATGTTTATATACAGTGTGTGTTGCTGTTTGCTTCAGAATGCTATTGCTGGGCTCCATCCTGACCAAGGACAACATTCTTTTGCATAAATATATATTAATATGTGATATATATTGGGCTCTGCTTTAGCAAATAGGTTTGTAACAGGTTAAGCAATAAAGAAAACACACTTATTCCAAACAATAGTTATATTACTTTGGTCCAAAGAGAAACACACACACACACACGCTCAAATAATAAATCATTTGTTGTCAAAACATCTTATGATCTACACACACACTCTGATTTAAACCACAAGGGCTTCATTGCAGCATTATGGCTCCCTTGTAGAAGGCTTGGAGTGAAACCACACACACACAAACACACAGACACATATATCAGGCCTCTGCTAGGAGTGGAACCACACACACACACACACACACACAGCATGAGTGTCTGAAAAGTCCTCCGTTGAACAACTTGGATACACAGCAGTAAAGGAGTTGATAAAAGAGTTATTACAGGATAATCGAGTGTGGCAGGAACAGACCAGGGTCTGTGTGTGGTGTCATGCCAGGCCTGGCTAGCCGAGGGCAAAGCCTCAGAAGAGGCGAACCTGCTTCTTTAGCTCGTTCCTCTTCCACTGCGCTAGGCGCTCGAAGTCGGACATGGTCATCCGGAAAACACGGTGGAACTCCTCTGGAGAGAGGTGGCGCTGGGGGCAACCAAAAACATGCGATGGCAGGAGAACGAGGACCAATCCGATGAGAAGATGGGAGAGAAAGGACCAGTAAGAGGAGATTGTGGGAGAGAGATAACTATTGAGAACAGATACTGAAGGTTTCTCATTCATCATTCAGATCAACCAATCTCTGTACAGCATCCTGCTAGTGCATACATTGTTGTTATTATTAGTCGAATATTGTTTTGGTAGACTATTGACAGGTTCACATGCCAAAGGAATTGACTTCCATCCATTAAACACTTACTCACCTCCAGCCTGGCACGGTCCACGTCTTTAGGGAGCTGATTGCGCCCCCTGATGGTGACCACCAGAGCTTCATATGGGTAGATCTGAAAGAGGAATGGTAGCGACAGATAAAGGGGCGGAGAGACGAAGGGAGGGAGGGAGCAAGGGAGGGAGCGAGCGAGGGAGGGAGCAGTACATGCAGGGGGTGTGGGCAAAGGAGAAGGATGTGATGGCAGGGCGTGGAGAAGTTGGACACTGAAGTTCAGAATTTCTGGGCTGGTTAGCTAGTTACAGTTACCTTACCCCTGGATACGAGACAGTGAGTAGGCTAGTTTACTTCCTTAGCTTTGCCTCTTACCTTGTACTCTGAAAGACGAAAGAGAAAAAAGCTGATTATCAACACAGCTGTTCGTTTCCACATTGCTCACGCATTTCAGATGTACTGTGTGTGTAGGTGTGTGCGTGTGTGTGTGTGTGTGGTGCTGTGGACCCACCTCTGACCTCCCAGTTCACAGCGTTGCTGCTGTCATATTGGAAATAATCTGTACTTTGGGGCTGCCATGGCAAAAACAACAACAACAAAACAGATGTTAACACAGACTGT
Organism: Thaleichthys pacificus; assembly: GCA_023658055.1. Taxonomy (NCBI): domain Eukaryota; kingdom Metazoa; phylum Chordata; class Actinopteri; order Osmeriformes; family Osmeridae; genus Thaleichthys; species Thaleichthys pacificus. The sequence goes on along the minus strand of CM042877.1, from coordinate 8,111,444 downwards.
CATGTAATATAGCCCTAGCCAAGCAAAATATATCAGAATGTAACATTTAGATTATAGAATTTAGATTACAGAATTTAGAAAGAGCACATTACATAAATTCACACAATATTCAAAGTGTTGATTTAACGGCTCTCAAATTTAACTCATTGAGTGTTGGTATACTATCATATGAGTGGACCTATATCAACACTCCAGGGGAGTATTCCAGAAAGCGAGTTTAGTGAAAACCCTGAGTTGGTTAACCCTGCGATAAGGCGACCTCTGTGTTTTCTCTTCCAGAAAGAGAGGTAACGCAAACTGTGGGTCAGGGTTCATGGTAACCTAACCTGCTCGCTGGCAGGTTTTCCTTAATAAACTCTGTACTCCCCACTTTCTGAGCCTGATACAGTTGGCAGACTTGGGGTGTCCATTACTCCTTTCCGATCGATCTCGAAGCTGATTAAATTAGTTTAGCCTTACGTCGGGAGAGGATGAAGACGTGATTAGATGTACTCTCATTCCCCGATTAATACTTATGCGAATGTTATTCTTTTTTGTCACAGTCCATAATTTATCTTAGCAACATTCTCAGCCCTTACATCACTAATGTTACACACCGTGGACGTGCACTCAAAACCAACCAACTGCTTTTTGGCAGTGAAATAGGCTAAAAACAAATCTTTCAAAATTTCAATTTGTCTTCTTTATTGCCTACACATATAAATGCAACAATGAGTATTTATATATTGTTTATATATTATATCTGTGTTCTGTCTCTTATATTTATATATTGTTTATATATTGGAGTCAGGTGGCTGAGCGGTGAGGGAGTCGGGCTAGTAATCCGAAGGTTGCCAGTTCGATTCCCGGTCATGCCAACTGATGTTGTGTCCTTGGGCAAGGCACTTCACCCTACTTGCCTCAGGGGGAATGTCCCTGTACTTACTGTAAGTCGCTCTGGATAAGAGCGTCTGCTAAATGACTAAATGTAAATGTAAATGTAATATTGCTTCAATTAACATAATTCACCTGTGACCATGCACCCACCTGTAGATTAACAGGTGTTTCAGCAATTCAAATTCAATTTCAGCAATTTCAATCTTTTACCCAAAGTACACCATCTCTTGGTCAGTGTTTTGCACTTGCATCATGAGATGCAGTTTGTACAACTCCTTTACTGGTAACTGGGAATACATGAGATTACATTACGTTCCACAGTTCCACATGCAGAATTCACTTGCCATTAACTGAACATCTGTGTGCAGCTAGCTATGCAGGCTGTTGGACCGCCCCCCCCCCCCCCCCCCCCCCCTCCATCCAAGCTCTGTTCAACACGATCAGAATGTGCAATTCGTTTTACTATTCATTATTCTCATTTACATTTAGTCATTTAGCAGACGCTCTTATCCAGAGCGAATTGCAGTAAGTACATGGACATTTCCCCCGAGGCAAGTAGGGATTCCCTAACCGCTCAGCCATCTGACCCCCCTCATGTACATTTAAAGCTGACAATTCCACACAAGACCAAACTGGTAGAGAACTACCAGTGGCTATCATACAATCGACATCTCGGCATCCCTCTCTGCAGCAGCAGCCAATGTCTCTTCCTCATCATAATCATCCTCATCATCCTGTTCCAGTTCCATTGATGTTGGCTTTTTATAGTGTGGACATACTCCGAGTCGATTTAACTCAGCTGAGTTAGCTGAGTTAATCAGCTTTTCTGGAACCGAAAAGTTTCCCATCAAGGTTCAATCAATTCAGAGTTCAGGGTTAGGCTCAGAGTTTGTTAAACCTGCTTTCTGGAATACACCCCAGAGCCCTATACTACGAATCCGGATTTAGGGTTAGCGAGGTCACTTCAGGTTTAACTCTGGATTTTCTGTGTTATAACGGTGGTTCACTTCTTACCAGGATAGATCACCATGGTAACTCATGCTGAACACCTAACCTGCTCCGTAACAGGTTATGTTCGAGATAACAGATCAACACATATAAAAGCCCCGCCTAATGACCAACCAAAATCGTCTTGGAAAATGACATCACCATTTGTCGAAGATCCTGTGGATCTAATTGGATGGAAAACACTATTGGAAAGTACCATTTTAGAGTCAGATCTACTAGTGATATTGAGATTAACTCACACAAACACAGTCAGCAATTTTCTCCCAACATACCTTTATTTTATTGGAAGCAGCAACAGTGTGCCTTTTCGCTTGAATTATGCTCTTACACTCTTACACTCATTAAAGTTTGCTCTTCTTGTGTGAAGTACGGCGCTCTAGCCTTGTCCATGTTTGTAATTGGTCTTATTTTGAAAACACGCCCCTTTTTATGTGAACGAGTTCATCGCTCAAGTGGGGGAACCTGGGTTGAGTTAAGGAGTGGATAACCACCGTCGTGATACTGCCTAGCGCGATTGCAGTTGTTAGGCTTAGTGAAGCAAGATAACGAGAATTTATCCATGGCGTGTTGAACTTGCTTTGTAGTACAGGGCCCAGGTGTTAAATTAACACCTTGATACTTGCTGAATATAGTAATTGTAGTATAAAGTTTGCATAGCTCACCCTGTGTAGGGCATTCCTGCCATATCCTGGCAACGAGGCTGACTTCGAGACATAGGAGTCTGGAGGAGAGCAGACACAAACATCAACACAAATATTGACACTAAGTGGAGGAACCACATGCAGTGCTGCAACACAGACAGTAGAGGGCGGCAGACATAAACACATTGAAGTCACAGTGACTACTTTGGTTCAGACATGGCACTGGATTACACTGGGATTTCAGAGCATGGGCACAAACATGCTGATGCTGCAAGAGACAAACTATAACTAAGAAATATATGTATACATTTATTGACAATTTGCAATTTACAATTGTAATTTACAATCACAATTATACATTTTTTGTTGCTGTGTGCAGTATTTCAAATGATGTGTGTGTGATCTCAGTGGTCTGGTTTGAAGCGTTAGTAGTTTTGGTGACTTAAAGTATACTCGTATGTTCTTATATAACAGAGCACAGGATAAACACTGACTCAGACGGGTGTCACTCATCAATGATGTAATAGTCCCCAGATGATGACATCATACAGGGACACAATGAGTTACTTACCGTTGTCTACACTGTAGTGAGATCTGGGAGCTGGAGAGAAGGAGGAATCGAGGAAGGAAGAGAGTGTGAGGAAAGGAGAGAGAGAGGAGAGGATGGGAGAGTGCAGGAGGAACGGAGACAGAGAAAGGGAGGAAAGGAGAGAGAGTCAGGGTGAGTACAAGAGAGATAGAAAGAGCAAGAAAGGAGTAGTGAGAAAGAGAATGAGATAAAGGAAGGAAGGGAGAGACAGAGGGAGAGAGAGAGGAAGGGTGAGAGAGAAATGGTGAGAAAGAGAAAGGAAGGAAGGGAGATAAAGAGAGAGACATAGAAAGAGAATGAGAGAGAGAGAGGAAGGGTGAGAGAGGGAGAGAGAGACATAGTGAGAGGCCAGGAGAGTTAAACAGGATGTATTACGTAAACATGACAGCCCTTATTGCTCATTAATAAAACAGGAAGTGGAGACACCAATTGACCTCACCCTGTCACACAGCAGTTAGAAACACCACTTAAAATCATCCCCTTCCTTCCTTCCTCCCATCCTTTCTCTTCACCTCTCCTTTCCTTGCCAGGTTACATCCCCTCCAAATAATCTTCTCTTTCTTTGAATTCTTCACTCTTCCCTTCCCCCATCTCTGTATCCACCTCTCTACTGTCTCTCATCTTAACATCCAAACATCCACTTAGTAATATGATGAGTAAGGAGGGGCGAGGCGGTATGTGTGTGTGTATATCAATGCAAGGCAGTGCAGGATTTAAACAACCTTTTGGTCATCAGCCCATTTGTGCTTCCTTCTGCCCTGAGTGACAGCCACACACACACACACACTACTACAGAGAAGGAATGATTTAGGACTGTATGTGTTTGTGCATGTGTGTCTGCATGTGTGTGAGTGTGTGTGTGTGTGAGAGAGAGTGCATGTGTGTTTGCATGTGTGTGAGATAGTGTGTGTGTGAGAGAGAGGGTGTGTGTGTGTGTGAGAGAGAGAGAGAGTGTGTGTGTGTGTGAGAGAGTGTGTGTGTGAGAGAGAGAGAGAGAGTGTGTGTGTGTGTGTGTGTGTGAGAGAGAGAGAGAGAGAGAGAGAGAGAGAGAGAGAGAGAGAGAGAGAGAGAGAGCGAGCGAGAGAGAGAGAGAGCGAGTGTGTGTGTGTGTGTGAGAGAGAGAGAGAGAGGGCGAGTGTGTGTGTGTGTGAGAGAGAAAGAGAGAGAGAGAGAGAGAGAGAGAGAGAGAGAGAGAGAGAGAGAGTGTGTGTGTGTGTGTGTGAGAGAGAGAGAGTGTGTGTGGGTGTGTGTGTGAAAGAGAGAGAGAGAGAGAGAGAGAGCGAGTGTGTGTAATGAAGAATGATTTATAAGCATCCTAACTAAACAGGTTCTCTTGGTCAGACAGGCCAGATTAGAATTCCTCTTATTCAGGCTCAGCTTTATAGGTAATCAGCCTTAGGGTTAAGGCCAAGGTTGTGTGTGTGTGTGCAGGTTTGTTTACTGTGATCTGCTTCACTGCACACCGCTGCATAAGTGCATAAGGGACTTCCTTTCGACACACGCACACACACACACGCGTACGCACACCAGGGAGGTGGAGACTGCTTCTCTGACTGATGTACAGCCAGCAGGAGAGAAGAGAGAGACACCACAGGGGTTTCTCCATCTCCCTGTCCTTCTGTAGTTCTGTGTCTCCCCTGACACACACACACACACACAGCTACCTCCAACTCAGAGGGGGAAAACACATCCGCTCTGTGGGGTGTGTGTTTGTGTGTGTTTATGTCTGTGGTATGCTAATGTATGTGGTGTGTGAGCGTGTGTCCGTGTGTGTGGTGTGTGTGTGTGTCTTACAGCCGTTGACAGTGTTGGTGTGTCCCTGGTTGTGGAGGGCCTCTTTGCTGGCGCGCTGAGAGTTCACCCCACTACCCCAGGGGTCGTTGTCATAGCAACCAGACCTCGCCTTCATCTCCTCCTTTAGGATCATTCTGGCAATACCTCCCTGCAGCTTTGGAGAGGAGATGGAGGGATGGGGGGGGCAGGAAGGAGGGCAAGAGAAAGGATGGAGGGAGGGCAGGATGGAGGGTAAGAGGAGGGATGGAGGGATGGATAAGACACAAGGAAAGAAGGAAAGAGAGAAGTGAACAAAGAGAAGTAAAAGTTAGAATAAGAGAAGACAGAGAGGGCTATATGCCTAGGGTCTACATCCTAGTTTCTATGTGTGTGTGTGTGTGTGTAATAGAGTGAGTGATCGAAGAAATAATCAAGTGTGTGTGTGTATTAGAGTGAGTGATGAGGAAACACAAGTGTGTGTGTGTTTCCCCCGCTGGCTGGCTGGAATCATGAAATATTCACAGTCTGTTTTTACCCGAACCCAGAAACAACAACAAATAAACAAGATGGATTCTGGGAAATGTAGAACCTCCCTGGGTGAGTGTGTGTGAGCGTGTGTGACTGAGTTTGTGTATGAGAGGGTGTGACTGATTGAGTGAGTGTGTGTGTATGACTGGTTGTGTGAGTGTGTGTGTGTGTGTGTTAGGATGAGTGTGCTTCTCAGATAGACCAGAAAGTCTGACGGAGAAAGATGATTGGTTGGCTGTCTACATGGCACCTCTCCTCATAAATAATAAGCATCTACAGCTCCCATATATGGGCTTTTCTGAGCTACAACTTCCTGTCTTAACTTTCTATTGCTGTATGGGGGTGAGGGATGAGGAGAGGAAGAGAGGGGATTGACGGTGATCTAACTCACTCTGTTTAGGTTCTGATTCCATCCATCTTCTTCTCCTCCAGAAGAAAACCTCCTTGCCCTGGGAGCTGAAAGAGAGAGAGAGAGACAGAGAGAGAGAATGAGAGAAGAGAGAGGGAGAGAATATGAGAGGGAGATGGAGAGAATATGAGAGATAGAGAGAGAAAAGGTGGATTTCAGAACTGTAAACATGAGAGACAGCATAAAGCAAGCATTGGATTTTCTTTCCGATTGAAAAGGGGCTTGTTAACTCAACTAACAACTTAATCAATAAGTTCTTGGCAGACCCTACTGAATGGTTAGTGTGTTGTAGTGTATTGTGGTACCTTTGGGGGAGCCTGTGTAGGGGTAGTAGTTGGAGTTGGTGTGCTGGTAGTGCTCTTGGAAGGGAGAGGAGGAGTATGGGGAGGAGGAGGAGACAACAAGGTCTTCGTTGGTCTTCGTCTTGGTGGCTGAGGGGGAGGCAGGTTCACCTGGAGAGATGGAGAGAGAGACGAGAGCAGCAGGTCAGAGGGAGATGGAGAGAGAGAGACGAGAGCAGCAGGTCAGAGGGAGATGGAGGGAGGGATGGAGAGAGAGAGACGAGAGCAGCAGGTCAGAGGGAGATGGAGGGAGGGATGGAGAGAGAGAGGGGAGACCGAGATGGAGAGGATCTGGTCAGAGGAAAGGGATAGAGGGATGGAGAGAAAGATAAGAGAAAGGAGAACGATATACACTCACTCACACATACACACACAAGTGTGCACAGACAAACAAACAGGCAGACAGGCAGACTGACAGGCAGACTGACTGAGAGGCAGACAGACATGCATACAGACAGACAGGTACTTACATAGATGAAACGGTTCCCCAGGAAACAACACAGGAGGAAGAAGAAAGGAGAAGATAAGAAGTGTAGAAAAAAAAGGGAAGCAGTGAGAAAATGAAGCAAAAGTGAATCAGATTCACACACACACACACACACAGAATGATGACTGTCCTGCCCTGTCTGCAGACCACAGACAGATGACCCTCCAGCCCTAAGATGATTTCTCTCTCTGCCCATCTTTCTATTAAGCTCCATCCTTTCCTCCAATGGATTATATCCTAACTTTCAACATCACGCTCCTTTTTCCCTTCCTCCCATTTACATCCGTCTTTCTCTCTCTTTTCTTATCTCATCTTCCTCTCTAACTCCTTTTCTCCCACGCTTCTTTCCTTTCTCCCTCCATCCCTTCCTTCCCCTCTCTTCATCCCTCCTCCTGCCCCCCCCACCCCCCCAACACTCTCTAATTTGCAGTTGGTCTGGCTCCAGACTCCAAGAGACATGACCACCTTGCAAATCATCTGCAGCTCAAAACTATCACTGGATTGGAGTTGCAGAGATGTTTCTCTCCTTCTCACTCCATATTTCTGTCCTTCTCTCACTCTTCCTTCTTCTCTCTCTCTCTCTCTCTCTCTCTCTCTCTCTCTCTCACTCTCCCTCTCCCTCCTTCTGTCTCTCTCTGTCTCCTCTCTCTTTCCTCCTCTTTCCTCCTCTCTCTTTCTCTCTCTGTTCTTCTTGTTGTTCTCTTCAGTACTTGTAGTACAGATGTGTTACATGTGTATGTGTGATGTACTCACCTTGTCTCTTGTATATGGGAGGTTTCCTGTACATGTTGGTTTCCTCTATGGCTGAAGACACGAGGACAGACAGGGGTAGGAAGACAAGAGAGGAGGAGGAAAAGAGGAGAAGAGAATACCCCTTTGTCAGCAAAACATCTCTCTCCCTCCCTCCCTCGCTCCATCGCTCCGTGTACCTGAGTAGGAGTCTCCCAGAAGGACATTAGGGAGACTGGTGATTAAACTGACACCATCTACCAAGCCCACGTCTCTCAGAGGTGCTGCTCTGCATAGAGAGAGACCTGACACGACGTGCCCTTTGGAGAGACGCTCGCGCGAGACCAGGGGGGCGGGGGGAGGAGAGGGGGGGGGGGGGCGGAGAGGGAAAGATGAAGAAGAGAGGAGGGAGAGGGGAGGAGCCCTAAGGAACAGATGTCACAGTCGTAAACGCGGCCGTGATGTCATGAAACAACACCAGTGACAGATGGAGGGATGAAGGAAGAAAGGCAAAGAAAAGACGGATTAATTGATGAGGGAAAGGAGGAAGGAGAGTGAAACTGACTCCGTGTGGGTGACTCGGTTGGTGAAGGTCCAGCTGGGACTCGAGGGAACAGATCTGAAGGTTCTCTTGAAGTTAGTTTGGGAAGAAGAAGGTCTCCCTCTCTTCCTAATTTAGGTTGAGGTGGGGTAAACCAAGCTGGAGGCCATGACCATGAGGCAGATGAGGGGGGATGAAGAGAAAGTGGAATAGGCAAGAGAGAGAGAGAGAGAGGGATGAGTGAGAGAGAGGGATGAGTGAGAGAGAGGGGGAGAAAGAGGGGAGAGAGAGAAAGAGAGAGACAGAGGGAAAGCAGAGAGAAAAAGGAAAAGTGGGATAGGAGAGAGAGAAAAAGATGGATATGAGAGAGAGAGGTGAGTGAGAGAGAGGGGGGGAGAGAGAGGTGAGTAAGAGAGAGAGACAGAGGGATAGCAGAAAAAGAAAGAAAAAGAGGGATAGGAGCGAGAGAGAGAGAGAGAGAGAGAGAGAGAGAGAGAGAGAGAGAGAGAGAGAGAGAGAGAGCGAGAGGGAGGATGAGATGAAGACAGAGACCTACCTGGCAGATGGAAATGCTGGGGTGCTTGATAGGTAGTGGGCGTGATTGACCTGGACTCAAGCTGACTGTGATAGGGTGAGCTCCTGCCACTCTCAGAGCCTGCAGTCAGCCCAGCCAATGACAGTGAGAGAAACCAGAGCATGAGCAAGGATGGGTGTGAGTGTGTGGGAGAGTCTCACCAGGGTGGTTGTATTGCATATGAGGGAACATGTGTATGTGAGGTGTGGGGGATACGTGTATTTAGAGTGTGTGTGTTTAGGCTGTGTGTGTTTGTGAAGTGTGTTTGTGTGTGTTTAGAGTGTGTGTGTTTAGGGTTTGTGTGTGTGTCTGAGGTGAATGTATGTGTGTGTATATTTGTATGTGTGTATTTTGAGTGTGTGTGTGTTTAGACTGTGTGTATGCGAGGTGTATGTGTGTGTGTGTTTAGAGTGTGTGTGTTTAGGGTGTGGTGTATGTGAGATGTGTTTGTTTCGAATGTGTGTTTAGCGTGTGTGCGCGTGTATCAGGTGGCTGAGCGGTTAGGGAGTCGGGCTAGTAATCAGAAGGTTGCCGGTTTGATTCTCGGCCGTGCAAATGACGTTGTGTCCTTAGGCAAGGCACTTCACCCTACTTGCCTCAGGGGGAATGTCCCTGTACTTACTGTAAGTCGCTCTGGATAAGAGTGTCTGCTAAATGACTAAATGTAAAATGTGTGTGTGTTTGTATGTCTGTGTGTTTAGTGTGTGTATGTGTGTTGTGACACCATGAGAGGCTGGGTGCTAGACTGAAGATATGTCCCCCTCCAGTGGCTGAGGTCATGTGGGACTCCAGGTGGCCGCTGACTGAACAATGTTTCTCAAGACTGTGTGCATTAGCACACCTGGGACAGAATTAAGAGGTGATTAAAACAACTTTTCTTTTTGACACCCTGCTTGTTGTTATTTTTGGCCACACAATTACACTACTAAGGCCCAACATACCGAGGAACAGCCTCTCATGGTGTTACAGTGTGTGTGTGTATGCCTGTGTGTGTGTATGCCTGTGTGTGTGTGTATGCCTGTGTGTGTTTGTATGCCTGTGTGTGTGTGTGAGTCTCACCAGGGCGGTAGCAGAGCTGGGGGGAGCGCGGCAGGACTGGGGACCCCCCCAGACTCCTGTAGGTGGGAGAGTCTGTGAAGGGGCTCGACGAACGCCTCTGACTGAGACACACACTGTCAAACAGCTCCTGGAGGGGAGGGGAGGAAAGGATGGGGGGGGGGGGGGAAGAGAAGGGAGAGGAGAGGAAGGAGAGGAAGGAAGGAAGGAAGGAAGGAAGGAAGGAAAAAGAAAGGAAGGAAGGAAGGAAGAGAAAGAAATAGGAAGGAGAAAGGGTGGTGAGAGAGAAATAGAAAGATGATGACTCACTCCTTGTCCTATTTAAATTAATAAAAAATTACTAGAATGAACCGCCCTGTGCTTGTATGCCTCTGCCAACCAGTCAAGTTACAGTTTACATCCCAATATATCCAGACTCTTCTATTATCTGGAGTGTAGTCTATTCGGTTAAGGACATCCAAGCAAATGGTTAATGCTCCTGCCCCTTAATATTTGTTATTACGGATTTACTGGTCATTGGCACATGTTGGAGCAAAAGACTATGTTAATACATGCAGACTGTGAGGTGTATCATGTTTGTTGCTGTTAGGGGTTATCTTGATTGTGCTGTATCATGCTATGCTAAAGCCATATGGTTTGTTTGCCTGGATCTTGCCATCTTGGCAAAGCTTATTAGCCAGCCAATGCAGTTTTTAAGTTTTAGTTTGCAGTTAAATAAGAAAACTGTAATCATATTGAAAGACATTCATATGTGTTCAGTTTGGTAGCTGATCACTGAGACCTCTTTACTTGAGATCAAGTAGATGAGAGCCATACAAAAAGTTTTTTTTTTTTTTTTAATCTTTGACATTTGACCACCAAACAGTTCATCCATCACGGCTGTCACTGGCGAAGGCAGAAGACAACCTCTAAACAGCAGCAGTCAGGTAGAGGATAGTTACCTGAGAGTATGGCGAGAGGGTTCCCAGTGACTGTGGAGGAGGAGAGGAGGAGAAGAAAAGCAAAAGAGGAGAAGGACGACGAGGGGTTGAAGGAGAAGAGGAGTAAAAAAAATAAAGAGCAGAGAAAGAGAGGAAGAAAAGGGTGAGATGTCGTTTTATGATCAGCTACTGTGAACACACGTGACACATAAATACATGGAGGGCACATTGAAAAGAGGAAGGGCTCAAGGAATGAGAGGGACAGCCACACACACACATAAATACAAAGCCCAGCCCCCCCCCCCCCCCCCCCACACACACACACACACACATACCCAGCCCCCTCCACAGACACACACCCAACAACACACACACAACCACCCACACCCCCTCCCCCCTCCACAAACACAGCCCATAACCACAGACACACACCTCTCCACAGCTTAAGGCCTCCAGTCTGTCGTCGGAGCAGTAGCTGGGGAAGGAGGACTCGTAGGGGATCACATCTGGTCTCTGGACCTCATAGATGGACTTCACCTTGGGCAGCGCTGCCAACTGCTTATAATCTAACACCTCCTTCTCCACTTTAGACTGGTGGGGCGAGGAAAGAAAGGGAGGAGAGGAGTGGAGAGGAGAGGAGAGGAGAGAGAAATGTGTGACAGGGAACAAAAGAGACAGATAGATGTGAGACAGACAGGAAGCTTGACAGACAGACACAGGCAGACAGCTTAGGGTGGAGTCAGACTTAAGCTGCTGATGGATTCACCTGATCAGACTGAGCACACACACACGCACACACGCCCACACACACACACACACACACACACACACACACACACACACACACAGCACACACACACACACACGCACACAGACACAACCACACATCCCATCTCTGGTCTCAAGTAGTGTTGATATAGTATGTCTGAGTCTTTGTATTAAAGTTTTTTACAGTCACTAGGACACATTTCTCGATACTTAGGTCACTTTTTCTAACTCTTCACACAGTTCTCTTAACCAACTTTCAGCTCGGCACAGCAGTTACGTAATTTCACATTCAAAATGCACTAAAACTACCAAATCACTTCATACATGTCTCAAATCAACTGCATTTGGCCATAGGTTCTCATCCACATCACATCTAGGGCGGAATGTAATTTGAAAGATGTAGTCATTGAATGCATTTTGTGCCAAAACAATGATAAATGATCCACAGTTTAGCCCACATACTTCTGTTGTGCTCACTGTGTGAAGAGTTTTGAAAACGTGACTATAGACTATAGTATTGAGAAATGTGTCCTAGCGACTGTAAAAAACTGTATTTTGTGTGATGTAATAACCATAGCGACGGCTGCCGTGGTGACAGAGCTATACTTACACAGATGATGCGGTTAGGAGAGCCAAGGCTGGAGCCAGGGGGAGACAGAGAGTTCTCGGAGGTACGTCTGAGCTGCACACACACACGTAAACACACACACACGCAAACACACACACACATGCATGTGAGTATTCATCAACACCCCAGAGTGTAACCTTGTGTGTATGTGTGTGTTTGTGTGTCAGAAGTGTGGGTGTAACGGCAGCAATGCATTCTGGGTCATTGGTCCTCACCCTCAGTTTCCTCTCCATCCTGGCTGCTTGTTTACACATGGGGTGCCACACCTCCGCACCTGGAACACAACCATAGTCACAACCTCAGAACGACCGCAACACAACCTCAACACAACAAAACCTCAACACAACCTCAACACATCCACAGTCACAACCTCAGAACGACCGCAATACAACCTCAACACAACCACAACAAAACCTCAACACAACCTCAACACATCCATAGTCACAACCTCAGAACGACCGCAACACAACCTCAACACATCCACAGTCACAACCACAACACAACCACAACAGCACCTCAATGCAATCACAACACAACCACAACAAAACCTCAACACAACCACAGAGTGTGTCAGGTATGAGTGTGTGTGTACTGTGGGGGGGGGGGGGGGGTAGGTATATGTCTATGAAGTTTTATGTGACACAGCATTCTGAAGGGTGTTTGAGGTAATCAGCACTTCCCAACAACACCCATATATCAAAACAGAGAGAGAGAGAGAGAGAGAGAGAGGGGGGGGGGGGGGGGGGGGAGGAAGGCAGTTTAACTGGTGGCCTGAGGCGAAGGTTGTAATTCTCTTTCTTGATGTCCTCCTCTTTCCCTCCTCCTCCCTGTCTTTCTCTGTCACACGGGGCAGAGTAGAGATAGAGGGAGGAGAGTGGCTCCACGTTGAGATGGACAGAACAGTGAACCAGTAACGGTAAAACACCCAGTGCATTTTGAGATGACATGCCACACACACACGCACACATTCGCCACCTCCACACACACACTGCCTCCACACCCACACACACCACCTCCGCACACACACCACCTCCACACACACACTGCCTCCACACCCACACACACCACCTCCGCACACACACCACCTCCACACACACACTGCCTCCACACCCCACACCGCCACCACCTCCTGCACACCACACCACCTCCACACCACACACACCTGCCTCCACACCCACACACACCACCTCTGCACACACACCACCTCCACACACACACTGCCTCCACACCCACACACACCACCTCCGCACACACACCACCTCCACACACACACCCTCTACACAAACCACCTACACACACACCACTTAGACACACACACCACCTACACACATTTACAACCTCCAAACAGACACCACCTCCAAACACATGGTGTGTATGTGTTGGTTCTAAAACCGGGCTATAAGCCACTTCGAAATACTTTGTATAAGGCGTACAACCACAAGAAAACTGTAAAATCGGGGTACAAGCCGCGGCTTTATTTCTGAAAAATATGGTAATACTCGTAGCAATGCTACTACCATGCTAGTGTTACTTGTTAGCCTTAGTACATTTTTAAGCCATACTAAAGCGTTTGTCGCATAGTTTTTGTCTATCGGAAAATATTCAATTGGAATGTTCGAAATCGCATATATGTGACATTAAACTGTGAGACCCGCATTCGAACGATCACATATGTGCGACGCTACTCCTTAATGGAAGGAAGCAAACATAAAATCTTTAGAGATTTTTATGTTTGCTTTAAATAGCCTGGGTAACATTTGCTTTAGAAATAATGTTGATTTCATATGTTATCAAATCTCTGGATGTAAGACAATGTTATTCATGCAGAAAAAATACAGAGAGAGCACTGAAATGGTCATGTTTTTTTCTTCCCCCTAATGTGCTAAACAAACCGAACCGAAACCGTAACCCATAAACCGCAATACAAACCGAACCGTGGACTTGAATTGTTGCACCCCTACTACACACACACACCAACAACACACACACACCACCAACACACAGACACACCACCTACACACACACCACCTCCACACACTCCTGACCTACACACACTCACAACCTACCAACACACACCACCTACACACACACACCTCCTCCACACACACACACACACACACACACCACCAGCACACACACACACACTACATGTACACCGTATGATAGTCCTTTGCTCCGTGGTACAGCGGTCGGTTGCTATCTGGACTCACCAGTGAGGTACATCTCTTCACCCTCCATGAACATCATGTTACAGCGAGCACAGCGGGCACAGGCAGGGTGGTAGTGCTTCCCTCCTGCCTGGAGACAGAGGAGAGGGAGACAGAGGAGAGGGAGACAGGGGAGAGGGAGACAGGGGAGAGGGAGACAGAGGAGAGGGAGACAGGGGAAAGGGAGACAGGGGAGAGGGAGACAGAGGAGAGGGAGACAGAGAAGAGGGAGACAGGGGAGAGGGAGACAGGGGAGAGGGAGACAGAGGAGAGGGAGACAGAGAAGAGGGAGACAGGGGAGAGGGAGACAGGGGAGAGGGAGACAGAGGAGAGGGAGACAGAGAAGAGGGAGACAGGGGAGAGGGAGACAGGGGAGAGGGAGACAGAGGAGAGGGAGACAGGGGAGAGGGAGACAGGGGAGAGGGAGACAGGGGAGAGGGAGACAGGGGAGAGGGAGACAGAGGAGAGGGAGACAGGGGAGAGGGAGACAGGGGAGAGGGAGACAGGGGAGAGGGAGACAGAGGAGAGGGAGACAGGGGAGAGGGAGACAGGGGAGAGGGAGACAGAGGAGAGGGAGACAGAGGAGAGGGAGACAGAGGAGAGGGAGACAGGGGAGAGGGAGACAGAGGAGAGGGAGACAGAGGAGAGGGAGGACAGAGGAGAGGGAGACAGAGGAGAGGGAGACAAGGGGAGAGGGAGACAGAGGAGAGGGAGACAGAGGAGAGGGAGGGAGAGGAGAGGGAGACAGAGGAGAGGGAGACAAGGGAGAGGGAGACAGGGGAGAGGAGCAATGGGGGTCAGTGAGAAAGAGTGGGGAGAGAATAGGGGGAGAGAGGGGGAGTGGGGGCAGTAAGAGAGTGGGGGAGATGGGGGGGAAAAGGAAAGAATAAGGGGGAGACAGTGAAGTGGGTGAGAGAGGGGGTCAAAGAGAGAAAGGAGGAGAGAATAAGGGGAAGACAGTGGGGGCAGTGAGGGGGGGGGGCAGAGAGAGAGAGAAAATGAGAGTGAAACAGTGATATGAACATAATTGGATGTGTATGGGACCAGATAAGACAAGAAGTCATTACAGAAAATGAGAGGAGAGGTGTCAGAATGACCCAGCTCTCCACTCTGTTTTACAGTAACAAGACACACACACGCACACACTCTCCAAATGAACTCCCACCCATTACATTCGTCTTTTCATGAACAGTGATGTCTGTGTAAGAGAGAGGAAGAATGTGTCTCTAATACCTGTGTGTGTGTGTAAGAATGTGTGCTGGGGTGAGTTTGTTTGGACTCACCTCCAGTACTCTGCCGCTGATATACCTGCTACAGGTCTCACACTTGATGCCATACTGGGCATGGTAGTCAGCCTCACAGTACGGAACCCCGTCCCTGAGAGGCACACGGCAGCACACTGACCAAACGTACCCTCACACAGGACATACACTGGAGGAGACTGGTTTACTAATTTAACCTGTGTCTTTGTGTGTGTATGTGTCTGTGTGTGTCTGTGTGTATGTGTGTGTCTGTGTGTGTTTATCTGTGTGTGTGTTGGTGTGTGTGTGTCTGTGTGTCTGTGTGTATCTGTGTGTGTGTGTGTGTATGTGTCTATGTGTGTGTGTGTGTGTGTGTGTGGGTGTGTGGGTGTATGGGTCTGCGTGTGTGTGTCTGTGTGTGTGTGTGTGGGTGTGTGGGTGTATGGGTCTGCGTGTGTGTGTCTGTCTGTGTGTGTGTGTGTGTGTGTGGGTGTGTGGGTGTATGGGTCTGCGTGTGTGTGTCTGTCTGTGTGTGTATCTGTGTGTGTATGTGTCTGTGTGTGTGTCTGTGTGTGTGTGGGTGTATGGGTCTGTGTGTGTGTGTCTGTGTGTGTGTGTGTGGACCTACTTGCTGATGTACTCTCCTGTCAACACAGAGCCACAGGTGTGACACTTGAAGCAGCTGACGTGCCACTGTCTCTCCAGCGCTAGAAGAGACTGGCCCTGTCTGATCTCCTCCTGACAGCCCGCACAGTCTGGACACACACACACACAGAGACACACACACACACACACAGACATACACACACACACACACAGAGACATTCACACACACAGACACACACACAGACATACACACACACACATACACACACACACACACACACAGAGACATACACACGCACAGACACACACAGACATACACACACATACACACACACACACACACAGACAGGTAGGTAGAAAGGTGAGCAGGTGGCCCTGGACAGTCTGTACCAATCAGGAGAGATGAGGAGGTCAACACACACAAACACGCGCACACACTTTCCCTTAAGGCAGTAAGTGAACTGGGACACGGTAAGTGTGTCACTCTGATGCTTCCTACAGTGTTCACCTGGATTCTGTGTGTGTGTGTGTGTTTGTGTGTGTATGAGCGTGCATGTGTGTGCGTTTGTGTGTGTACGAGCCTAGGTGTGTGCGTTTGGGTGCGTGCGTTTGTGTGTGTGCGTGTAACTTACGGCTGGGTCCGTGGACCTTCACAGGCTGCTTGCTGACCAGAGACAGGGAGCACTGCTGACACACACACTTCTTACCACAGAAGGTCACTTTGTCCCCTATAGGGAAGGGCTTCCTAGAAGGAACAACACACACACACAGATTCGGGAGAAAAGTAGGTGTGTCAGTATTGGATGCAGTGTATTTGCGTGAGTGTGTGTGTGTGTGTGCATGCCCCTCCCTCCTCCAGTGCACCTCTCTGGCTCCTGTAAGCTGATTTACTCTGCTGGATTTGTTGTTGGTGTTGTTTGGCTTGTTGTTGTAAGACAGAACATGCATGCACATAGAGATGAGAGGCTCATAGTGGAAGGTAGCCTGTGTGTGTGTGTGTGGGAGGGTGGGGGGGCTTAGTATGTGGGGAATGAGCACGGAATGCACAGGTGGTCAGAGGAGGGGGGGAGGGGGAGGTCATGCAGCACAGGTGGACATGGTAGTTTGTCTGCAGTGTGTGTGGCTGTGTATGTGTGTGTGTGTCTGAGTGTGTGCGTGTAAGTGTGTGTGTGTGTGTGTGTGCAGTGGGTGTGTGTCTGAGTGTGTGTGGATGTATATGTGTGTGTGTATACGTGTGTGTGAGAGTGTGTGTGTGTGTGCGTGTGTGAGTGTGTGTGAGATATGGGGTGTAATCAGTGTCAGCGTAGCTGCACACAGTGCGTTCACCTTGTACCTGATACGGGTGAATTACACGTAGGCTACTCTGGCGAGTTTTAGAAAGCGTGGAATGAATACCACACCATACAGTTGGTGTGCGTATAAACAGGCGTCATTTGTGCATATTAGCCTGCATTTGATCGAAGGCGTGCGCACATGCAGTTGACATTAAAAACATGAATTTGAAACAGCCATCTAAGCTATGCCTTAATAGCTCACACGTCTAAGTGGGAAGGTGCGCAGGCATTTCAGTATGGGAAGCACACATGACACCTGTCTGTGCGCACGTCTAGATATCGATCAAACTGTAAGACTTGAATGATTAAAGGGATAGAATTCAAATATTCAAAGGCAATAATCACCGACTAACAACACGAACATGAATAACATATTCAAGGCAAGTACATTTACGAAAGACCTCATGCGTCCAGGCGGGCAGGTGTTTGCAGGCGTTTCTGCGCTGCGCAAAAGTGTCAGTATGCGGAGCACACATGACACCTGCTTGTGCGCACACTTAAATATCTATCAAACTGCCAGGCGTAGTGTTCACCTGACACACGCCTCAAATACGCGAGACCTGCGCCTACGTGACGTGTGTGTGAACGCCCGTGTCCACTGTAAGTCAATGTAAAGTTCTCGCGTGTGTTCAGATTGATCGCCGGGCGTGTGCAGGCGCTACTGTGCGCTTTGCATATGAACCGGTGACACGTATTACACCTCCTAGTGAGAGTGTGAGTGTGTGTGTGTGTGTATATGTGTGTGTGTGTGTACCTGCAGAGGCTACAGATGAAGCAGCGAGGATGGTAGGTGCGTCCCAGAGCAGACACCACCTCCCCAGTGATGTAGCTGCAGCAGCTGTCACACCTGGTGCCGTAGAGACGCTGGTAGTCCTCAGTACAGATGTACTCTCCCCCCTTCTGGAAGAACCCGGAACATGCCAGGTCACACCCACACACTGTGGGGGGACAGAAAGAGAGACAGAAAGACAGAGAGAGAGAGACAGAGAGAGGGAGAAACAGAGAGAGATATCGAATTTGAGGGGGAGAGGGGGAGGGAGAGAGAGAGATTGAGTTTGTGCCTGCATGTGTGGAAGATAGAACTGTGTGTGTGTGTGTGTGTGTGTGTGTGGTGCGTGTGTGTGTGCGTGTGTGTGTACGTGTGTGTGTAAAAGAGCCCATATGCACCATTTCATTCTCTTTATAGCTGAGCTGCTGTAATGTGTTTGATGGATCAGAGCCCATCCTCTCTCCTTGTGTCTCTATCCCGACCCCCTTTCTCCTCCCCCCTCTCCTCTCCCCTCTCCTCCCCCTTCTCCACCCTCTCCCCGTCTCTCTCCCTCTCTACCTCTCTCCCCTCCATCTCTCCATCTCTCCCTTTCCCTCTATCCCTGCCTCTCTCTCCCCTCTCCACATCTCTCTCCCTCGCTCTCCCTCACTCTCTCTCTGTCTCTCTCACTCTCTCTCCATTTCTATCTGTGTCTCTCTCTACCCCCCCGGTCATAACAGGTAATAAAACAGTCGTCAGGCAGCTCTCTTGTCTGTCAGACCACTAAGAGCTGGTCCCAGAGCAGTAGTTAAGGATACATCTTCACCAGCAGAAAGCGTAGATGACCCTTTAAGATCTGGTCTCAGAACTTGTTGTCAATACCCATTAACAGACCAATTTCACGCGCACACACACACACACATGCCCTAACACATACCTATCTCCTTTGTCCTGATAGCCGCACTCAAACACACGCACACACACACAGTGCAGCTTTTGTATTCCATATTCCATCATGGCTTTGGCTAGACCAGTGAATGTGAGCAGTAAAGCTGTGTAGCCAATGGGAGTCTGTGTGTGTATGTGTGTGTATGTCTGTTTGTGTTCAGGATTCTACATTGGTAAATGGACAGCAGATTCCAGGAAAGACACAAGTCTGCATTTGCTGTTTGGTGAGAAAGAGTAAAACACACACACACACTTCTCCTCTTGTCCTTTCTGCTGCTGAAATGCCAGCATGACCTTTTACTGTCAGTGCGTAACAAATGCCAACCTGGATGTGACACAATGCTAATCAGGACGTCACCTAGGAATGTGTGTGACTGTCCGGGGGGAGGGAGCATTAGCGCACGTGTGCGTGAAAATACCCTCCCAGCCTGTCAAGGCTCCGGGATCAGAGGTCAGTGTTCAGAGGTCAAGGGTGGTCTGGTCCCTCACCTGTCTTCCTGTCTCTGTCACACACCGCTCTCTGAGAGGAAACAGCAAAGGTGAGCTTGTTTTAGGCTGCCTTGCATACCGACCGAGCTATTTTAGCATCCTTTTCTCCTCCTCTATGCCTGAGGAGCTAAATGCAGAATACTGTCTGTGTTTCACATGGAGACATCTCTCAGGGACCACCTATAACCAACCTAAACTTTCAAAGAAGACAGTACAAATATTAAGAAACATCAAGAGGAGCAATTCAGTCAGGACTCCCTTCCTCCAGAGACAGTTGCTAATGCAGACCATAAGTTGGAGACAATTATATATTCTATATATGCTCTATAACTGAACACTGCAGCCCAAACTAGCCAATAGGAGCGCTCCAGAGAGTTCCAATAGTAACTAAACTAGCCAGTGGGAACTCTAGTCCTACATTGCTGCCCAACACTCAACCTTAACGAAGTAGACTTTTAATCAGCCTAATACTGTGAGCCAATCACACATCTTGTTAAGTGGGTCAGGTGACTGGGGCGAGCAGATCAGTGTCAGTGTGGTAACCTAGGTGACGTGACAGCGAGGTGACCTTGTGACCTCCACGATGTCTAATCCTTCATCCACCAGGCCACCAGGTCTCTGTTCTGATCTCTCCTCCTCTTTCCTCGGATCTCTCCTTCTCTCTTTTCCTGACAGTCTACATCAGTCTTACTCTATCTCTCTCCCTCTCTATTTTTATGGCTCTATAGCACATAACTCGTACGGTATCTCTCTCCCTCAGTCTTCGTAAGGGCCATCCTTAATGTCACGTTCTCACGTATTCCAGAAGCATTGTTATGGAGCAACTGCACTCACATTCCCAGCAAAGGTTCTTCAACCCAGCACACATCCTCCTACAGCTGCAGACTGCTGCTCTCTCTCTCTCTCTCTCTCTCTCTCTCTCTCTCTCTCACACACACACAGCTGCTTATTCTGCTGATCCAGGAGGGGAGAAAAGGAACAGCGTGAGTAGAGAGATTAGGAGAGGGAGGAAAGAGGAGGAGAGGAGATTACACGGAGAACGAGAGGAGAAGAGAGGAGAAGAAACGAGAGGGGAGGAGAGGGAGGAAGAGAGTGGAGGAGAGGGGATGAGAGGGGAGGAAAGGAGAGGAGTGGAGGGAGGAAAGGAGAGGAAAGGGAAGGAGGGGGGGAGGAAAGGAAAAGAGAGGAGAGGAAGATATGAAGAGTGATGAGGACATAGAGACTGAAACCAGTAATGTTGCCATAGCAATTAAAACTGGTTCCCAATATCTACCTAAGGGGCTTGCAGTAATTTTTTGGAGGGGAGACACACACACATACACACTGCACACACACACATCCTGGCAGAAACCAAAGTGAGATCAACACAGTGTTCCGTCTTCCGTCCTTAGTGTGATAGAGGGATGGAGCGAGAGAACAAAGGCATGTACCCCTCGTTCTTTCTCTCTCCTCTACTTATTTCTCTCTCGCCTTCCCTTTCTCTGCATACAGTCCCCGATCAAACATTCTCATGGAAACAACTGCACTCACATTTCCCAGCAAGGGTTCTTCAGTGCTTTATGACATCTACCTGATGGTTGAGATTGGGTTCCTCAATGTTCTCCTGACGGATCTCTCCCTACTCTACTCTTTGCTACTTGACGTCCCGTTCCTCCCTGGTAACGGTGGCAACTCTGCCCTACTGTGGACGGCTGACTGAGACTTATTGATCTGTCACCTGAGACTGTATGTGTGAGGGAGATAAGAGAGGGAAAGGGTAGGGAGAGAGAGAAAGAGGGAGAGAGAGGGAGCAAGGTAGAGAGGGAGGGAGAGAAAGAGGGAGGGAGAGAGGAGGGAGGGAGGGAGAGAGAAAGAGAGGGGGAGAGATAGAGAGCAAGGGATGGAGGGAGGGGGAGATGAGAGAGGAAGGGGGAGATGAGAGAGAGAGAGAGAGAGAGAGAGAGGGGGGGGGGGAGGGAGAGAGAGAGAGGGAGAAGGAGGGAGGCGTAGATGAGAGAGTGGGAGGTAGGGAGGGAGGGATGAGAGACAAATGGAAGGGAGAAATGAGAGAGATAGAGATGGAGAGAAAGGGAGAGAAAGAGAGAGGGAGAGATGAAGGGATTTGGGAGAGAAGACAGAGAGTGGTAGGGAGGGAGAGAAAGAGAGAGAGGAAGGAAGGAAGGGATGAAAGAGAGGGAGGGAGAGATGAGACCCAAAGGGGAGCGACAGATGAAAGAGAGAGAACGAGACTGAGAGAAAGAGAGAGGAGGTAAGATGTGAGTGCATGCATTTGCAAATGATGTGTGCGCCTGTACAAGTGTGTATGTGCATGTGTGTATGTGTGCGTCTTAGTGAATCCTGCATTAGGAGCTCATATCTCAGCCTCCTGGCCTGTCCTTGTGGGTGTCTCTCTTTTTCTCTCCCTAACACTCCCTCTCTCTCTGTCTATCCCTCTCTCTAGTACAGTTTAGCCAGGCGTGACAATGAAGATGAATGGGTGAGGAGGAGGAGGAGAGGAGGGAAGGACAGGGGAGGAGAGGAGAGGAGGAAGAGAGGGGTGATGAGAGGGAGACATGGGGCAAGGTATTGATCCCTTAAATCCTGTATCTGCTGTTGCCGCGGCGATCATTCAGGACAGAGACCCAACCTGCCACTTTCTGTCACTGCCTGTCCTCATCAATACGTATCATCTCATCAGCGAGGGACCAGGGGCTCTACGTGGCCCACCTTGCATGTGGATTAGATGGTGTGTGTGTGTGTGGGGGGGGGGTACCTGTGTATATGTGTGTGTGTGTATTTGTATGTATGGGTGTGCATCTGCGGTACCCGCAGTGTGTGTATGGGGTGTAATCGGTGTCAGCGTAACTGCACACAGAGCATTCACCCGTACCTGATATGGGTGAAGTAGCCTACATGTAGGCTACTCTGGCGAGTTGTAGCCAACGCGGAATGAATACGGAACCTTACCGTTTGGTCAATAATTCGGTGTGCGTATAAACAGGCGTCATTTGTCCATATTACATTTGATAAGGCATGCGTATATATGTGTTATATGTGCTTCGAATACTGTGTCAGCGCAGCACAGCAACACCTTCGCACACCTGCCCGCCTAGACGTGAGCTCTTTAAGCATGGGTTAGAATCAAGGCTGTAGCCATGGAGTCAACATTGGGGGGGACGAATTACATTTTTCATGATAATGTCGGACAGCGTGCGTGGTTGCCTGTCGTAGCGTAGCACATTTATATTTTTATATCAATATATTGGGGGGGACATTTTGACCAGATTAGAATATTGGAAGGGATGTGTCCCCCCCAATATGTATTATGATTACGGCCTTGGTTAGAATAGTTACATCAAGGGTAGTAGTTACATCAAGGGGTCGCTGTTTCCAAATTGGTTCTGTGCCACGATGAACATCCTCATCACTAGAAACGCAGAGCCATTTTTCCCTACTCGTTGGCTGCCTTGGGTGGGTCAATATGTCATTTAGGCCTATGTCCGTGTTGTTAGTCGGTGATTATAGCCTTTGAATATTTGATGTTTAGCCCTTCAATCATTCAGCTAAATGTAATGTGTTACAGACTAAAGTCACTTACGCCACATAAACACTAAAGACCGAATTATACTACTCCGTTTTCATGGAGACGGACACAGGGAACGCCCTCTCCGATGTGGAACGCCCTCTCCGAGCCCCTCGGAGAGCTCTACGTGCACCTCCTGATTTTCCTGACTATCCGTCTGCTAGTCCATCATTTAACGGATACCCCTTGGCTGTGATTGGTCCACAATTGATTCCACACACAAAGACGTCATGTGGCAGGCTTCAAAAACGTTGCTCCACCTACTTTTCTGGCAGTGAATTGTTTTCAGCACCCACAGCCTGAGTAGTATAATTCGGCCATAACCCTTTTCTAAAGAGCTCACGCATCTGCACGCATAAGCGGGCAGGTGTGCGCAGGTGTTGCTTTGCTGCGCTATGTGTCTATAGGTGCGTTCGACTTCATGCAGTGCCGGCGTCGCCTGCAGCCACCTGCAGCCCGGCTGAAACAGCCAATGGCATTCTCGGCGGCTGCAGCCGGCTGTCGGCGCCGCATGAAGTCGAACACACCTAATATGCAAAGCACACATGTCACCTGACCTGCCTGTGCTCACGCCTAGATATCTATCAAACAGCTAGGCGTAATGTTCGTAGGTCTCGCGTATTTGAGGCATGTGTACACTACACGCACACGCTCTGCACACATTTTCAAAATACGTGTGCACATCGCCAGCGCGACGCCTATGTGACGTGTGTAACGCCTGTGTGTCCATTGTAAGTCTATGTAAATTGCTTGCGTGCGTTCCGAGGTTTGAAATCATCGCACAGGCGTATAGTCGCTAGTGACCCCTTTGCATATTAACCGGTGACACATATTACAACTTATAGTGTGTGTTGGTGTTTGTGCGCGCACTTGTAAGTAGGGAGTCAGGTGGCTGAGCGGTTAGGGAATCGGCCTAGTAATCAGAAGGTTGCCGGATCGATTCCCGGCCGATTCCCGGCCGTGCCAAATGACGTTGTGTCCTTGGGCAAGACACTTCACCCTACTTGCTTCGGGGGGAATGTCCCTGTACTTACTGTAAGTCGCCCTGGATAAGAGTGTCTGCTAAATGACTACATGTAAGTGTGTGCATGTGTGTCACTCACCTTTCTCCTCATCATCCTTATCATCATAATCAATGCAAACGCACACAATAGCTGCCCCTGCCACCGACAGACTGCACACACACTACACCCATTTATCCTATTTCTCAGTCTTTAATCCTGAACACCCACATTCTCTTCTCCCTCTACCTCCAGTCAGTCCAAGGACTCCTACAGAACACACAACTTTACCCTCTCTCACAAACAAATATACACACGCTAGTCACACACGTTTGTCTCAGTCGTTTTCAGCTCCAGTGGCTAACGTTTAAAGCTAACGTCTAAAGCTAACGTTAAAATGAGACACAATAACCACAGCCTCATGAATTGGCTAATAATAATAACGAGACGAAATAACGTTATAACATTTCTCTCGTTTTTATTTTGTAAACCACATTTAGTCTTGTTTTTATTCGTCAACAATATTGCATTATTCATTTAATTATAGTCATCGTCACATGACCAGCATTTACGTTGCGTCTCGCTTTTGTCACGTCATAAAGGTTTGTTGACGACAATATATGAGGCAGGCTTATTTATTACTGCTCTAGTCTTCATCTCAGTGCTGGAATGGATCACTGGCTTACGCAACTACACCTAGCTCAGAGGTGTGTGTGTGTATGTGGTGTGTATATATGCATGTGTCTGTGGGACTGTGTATGTCCTAAGGCAGCAACATGGTAGTTACTATGACCGTACACACGCACACACACCTCCCCCCATCCCCTCACCTTGGCAGGTGAAGCAGCGCTTGTGGAAGTGGACGTTCAGCACACGCACCACCTCTCCCCTGCACACCTCCCTGCAGCGCAGGCACATGATGGAAACACGCCCCCTGGCCTCCCCACCAATACCCCCAGACCCCCCACAGGGGCGAGGCTGGACCTGACCTGGAGAGGGAGAGGTGGGGAGGAGAGGAGAGGAGAAGAGAGGATAGGAAAGGTTAGTTTTTACACACAGCAGACTGGTGAAAACGTCTGAAGGGAAACAGAGTCAACAGAGCATGATACAACAGGCTGTTAGACAGACACCTCAAATACACTATCACATGACCACAGAAAGAGGGGATGAGAGGGGGGGAAAGGGCTGAAAAAGAGAGAGATCTGAATGGATAGAATCAACATGTCTTTCTCCTGATTGATCACCAGTCAACTACCAGCTACATATACTCCTCCCCACAGGGGGCTAAGCCAATCAGGGTCTGCATTCTTCACAGGAACAGAGGGGCCTTTGAGTTGATCAGCCAATCACACAGACAATCACTTTGCCGGCCTGTTTAACCAATCATCCTGCCACAGAGGACAATCACTCAACCAAACACTGTAGAACAGTATTATACCGGTTCTAGATCCGCATTTTCAATGTTCTAGACTTTTCTAAAGATTGTACAACAGTATAATAAACATTCTAGAACAGTATTCTAATGGTTCTAGATCAGCATTAACATTGTTCTGTTTTCGCACGGTCTGTGAATGTGTGTGTGTGTATCTGTTTGCATGTGTTCAGGATTCGAGACTGGTAAATGGGCAGCAGATTCCAGGAAAGACACAAGTCGGCATATGCTGTTTGGTGAGAAAGAGTAAAACACACACACACACACACTCTGCAGTGTGCAGCAGGGGTAGGGGGTGTTAGGGGGGTGTCGAGGGGGCACGACTGGATTACGCAAGCCTTATCCTCTGTTATAGAACTAAGTAAATCCCTCTTAGTGGGCTACTAGCCCTCCACACACATTTGAGCATACATGGGCTTACACACACACAAGGACCACTTATTTGTCCTAAAGCCATAACATAGCCTTCTCTATAACAGACAGTGTGTGTACATAGACAGTGCATGCCACACAGTCAGAGCATGTGTGCAGACTACAGACTGCGTAATACATAACTACAGCCCTACAGACAGCAGTTCAAATCCCTCATCAGGTCATTTCTGCCCTGTGCTCCCTAAAGTCTTTTAGGGAGTGTGTCTAGTAGTGACACACTGCAGGATTACGCCAGCATGTTGCATAACAGCCAGAGGCAGTCACAACGTGTGTGTGTGTCTAGTCTGTGTGTGTCTGTGTGTGTGTGTATGTGTGTGTGTAGAGTCACAGAGGGGCAGGACTGTAAGCTGGAAGAGATTTAGACATGGCCTCTTGTTGTAATGAAGTGACTCTACTCTACCCTGCTCTGTTCAACTCTACCCTTCTCTTTTCTACTCTATTTTACTCAACTCTATTTCACTCTGAACTCTACTCTGCTCTCTTCTATTCTACTCAATTTGACTCTACTCAGAATCAGAATTCGGTTTATTCGCCGTGTATGTTATACAAACACGGAATTTACTGTGGCAGGGAGGTGCAAGGTACTCTATTGTACTCTGCTCTGCTACTTTGCTTTGCTCTATTCTAGTCAGTTCTACTCTACTCTGTGGTATTCTACTCCACTCTGCTCACATTCTCCAGGTGGCAGAGAGCTTTCTTTGGCTTCTGTTCCAATCTCTGTGCCATCTGGGAGGGATGCAGAGCCAACATCCACCATGGCACTCCAGACCTGGCACACACACACACACACTTTCAAACACACTTACACACACATGCAAACACAAGCAAGCACTCACACACACTCGGGCGGCTAATGTCGTCAGTTGCTAGGAAGACAATGCAACCAACTACACTGCAACCAACTACACTGCAACCAACTACGCTGCAACTAACTACACTGCAACCAACTACACTGCAACCAACTACACTGCAACTAACTACACTGCAACCAACTACACTGCAACTAACTACACTGCAACCAACTACACTGCAACTAACTACACTGCAACCAACTACACTGCAACCAACCACCAGATATGGCAAAAGCACACATCCTTTTACATGGTTAAACAGAGTCTGGTAAAAGTACTAACTACACTTTTTTTACTCAAGTTAAAGTAAAGAAGCATGGGCTCTTTTTAGTGTCACGCTGGTAGTTACCAGCGTGACACTAACAGCGTGACACTAACAGCGTGACCTCACATCATATTAATACAAAAAGACACAATAGACACGCAGCGCATTCACCAGGAATACATTTTCACGCCGACAATTTCAAACATCTACCTCATATATGGCCATGGGTGATCAGGAATGTCTCTATTCTCAGTCATGTCAACATTGCTAACTCATTCTGTCTCATCCATAACGTTAGCCATTCTTCTTGTTGCCTTCTGCCTTGCTCCATGGTAGCTTTGTAGACTAGCTTACGTTCCTTCCCATCTCTGCCAACTACATTGAAACTAACTACACTGTGTAAAAGCTGATGCACACACGCCTGTACATATGCATGTGCACATAGAGACATACTCACACACACACACACACACAAGCACGTCTGACATTCCCTGTTCCCCCTGTCTTGGTGCTGGAGTGCAGTCTCAGCAGTAACTCACATTACTGTCAAGACTGGTCAGACCTGATCCACACACACACACACACATACATACATGCACAGACACAGGCATGCACACACACATGTATGCATGCACATACACACACTCACCATAATTTTGATGATGCTGTTTATGATCAATATAGACAGTCATTCATAACAATGTCATTATGTTGATCAGGTACTATATAAATATACTCCCTTCCAATAGCTCACTGTGTGTGTGTGAGTGTCTATGTGGGGGGGTGTCATTCAATTCAAGTACTCATTTTTTCTACAACTTTGAATCAACTCTATCCTCTTTCTTTACATTAACGCATACCCTCCACACACACAAAAACACCTGCACTCTCTCTCACACACACACACACACACACACACACACACACTGTTAAGGGCTTCAAATTTAGCTGTGTCACCCAGCATGTCATGATGATGTCATCAGTGCAGAGAACACAGACCGACCATAATCTCTCATCTGTCATTGTGAGTTGTAATGGTGAACCAAACTGCCCTGTGCGGCCCAAGCTTGTTCTGAGTCCACAGAAAGAATCTTTCCTCCTCCTCCTTCTTCTCTCTGCCTCTCATCCTTCTCGCCCTCTCCTCCTCCTCCTCCTCCCCCTCTTCTTCTCTCATCCTCCTCTCCTCCTCCTCGTCCTCTCTTCCTTCTCTTCTTCTTCTCTCCTCCTCTCCTTCTTCTCCTACTCTCTTCTTTCTCTTCTTCTTCTCTCCTCCTCTCCTTCTTCTCCTACTCTCTTCCTTCTCTTCTTCTTCTCTCCTCCTCTCCTTCTTCTCCTACTCTCTTCCTTCTCTTCTTCTCTCTCCTTCCCCATCTCTCCTCACTTCTTCCCACATGTTCAGATAGTATGAGCATCAATACCAGCAGCACTAGAGGGCATTATACAACTCTTTCTCTCTAACACTCTTTCTCTCTCTCTCTCTGGTTCACTCTCTTTCTCTGTCTCCTTTACTCTCTCATACTCTCTCTCATTCTTTCCCTCTGGCTTTCGACACACAAGTACACCCACACAAACACACACGCGCACACCCACCCACACACAGATAAGATTCTTGCTGCGTGGATGGCTTGGCATCAGACCAGAGCAGAGAGGAGGGTAATGGGCAGTTTATTTGTGCACTGTTTATTGTTCTGTTTGTTTGTGTGTTTACCCGCCAGCATTATTGTCTGTTTACAGATTGTTTGAAGGAGTAGCTTGGTCAGCTATGGACCACTGCTGCTCTGAGGCAAGGACAGAGACCTTTCAAAGCTCTCTGCTCACCTGTCAATACTGACCAGTGTCCATACCAATTAATCTATCAACCAACCGATCAATACACGCCAACTACCGATGCCGTAACTAACTGATCGTTAGGCTACTAGATCGATGCCTGATCAATAACTGACCCCTGTCTGGTGAATCCAGGTTAAAAGCTTCCAATGAAATTGTCAGATTGATGAGTTTAACACTAACTCAACTCTTCCATTCTATTTAATTTACTTTACTGGTCCCGAAGGAAATTCAAGCGGGATTAGGGAACGGAAGAAGGCTAAAGGGTATCGCAATAAACAGAATAAACAGAAGAGCAGGGAAACTGCATCATATTGTGCGTGACAGGGATTGAGGTGTAGGCCTACATCTAAAAAGTACAGTGCTCGAAAACGAAATGACTACCTTTACCCATACAATATCCATGATACAATACTAATAATGAGTTAAGTTGAGGGTGTCAGATAGACCCGCGCGCAAACACGCACGCACAGCGCTTCCAGTGTAGGCTACTTACCGTTAGTGCTCATGGTCATCCGTTGAGGGGCTATCCCTGCACGGCTCTCTACACATTAAGATCCGGTCGTCTCATGTCCTTTTAAGAAAATCTTCTACAACTACAATACCTTTTTACACACTCACAGCGCTCGAGCCTTAATGAACCGCTATAAAATCACAGCGTGAGACCAGAGCTACACTCCGGTCCGGTCCAGTTCGGTGACGGATAGTCTAGGTGAGGTGGGGAAGACTGAACAGAGAAGGAAAGGAGGGATGACGGGATGAGTTCCTTCCGTCCCCGTGCGCAGGGAAGCCGATTACAACAATGGTTTAGCTTGCCCAAGGTTGAGGGATTTGACTAAAGCCGGATTGGACGCATGTCAACGCGCTGCTCTGTCTCGCTCTGTCTTCGCCTCATCCTTCTTCTCTAACGGAAGAGCGGAGGAGAGTGTGAAAGAGACCGGCGCTTGTAGAGGCGCCCGTCCTGTCTCCGCTGATCCCGTTCCTCGTGGTAGCGCGCCTTGTCTGCGGTGCGCTTTACACGGACAGAGAGACCCATGCTCTGGTCGGGAAATGGTACACGAGCGCCGAACAGCGTCCGAACAGGCCAATTGGTTTCGGTCACCAAAAAGTGTAAGCCTGAATGTCGCATTCAGTGAGTGTTGACAGACTGTATAAATGTAAATATTCAACTGTCTATTTATGTCGGTCTATCTATTCAGATAGACCGACATTATCTTTTGGAGATAATCTGCAGTTTCACACCTAGTCCAGCGGTAGGCAGTGTTGATCTGGAATATCTGGAATGGACTGGAGTATAGCCCAGACCCAGACCAGACCAGGGGCCAGTTGCATAAACTTAGTTTAAGACTAGTCTTAGCCTTAGACTGTCTTAAATTGTCAGGTTAGACTAGTCTAATTAAGCCTGTCTGTTGCATAAATAGTAAGACTGACTTAATTTCAGGTAGAAAAGTTAGCCACCTCTCCCCCTGGCTAAGCCTTGGTAAGGGTTTGGTTGCTATGCTAATGATCTGTTAGTACGTCATTATTGTAGCATAATTTATCACCAAAATAATTCTGTTTGTTCATTTTAACTGCAGAAATGTTTAACTGGGGTCTGCTTTTAGCCTGGCTCTGCCCTCCTACGTACTTCCGCTCAATTTTTATTTTGCTTCTGTACTAGTTCTGGGATTTCGGTGTATTAGTCGGTTTTCAGAAACAACATTTTTGTAGGTCCAATCAGCGAACAGAGGGAGTGGCTGAGAACGATGACGTTGATGTCGTTCGGTAGTTTGAGTTGTAGTTCAGTAATGGCTGCGGATTCGCTGCCGATTATCCAAAAGTTAAAGTCAAAGCAAGAACAATCTTTGCTAAGTTTTGTTGGTGGCCATGATGTTGTGGCCCTCCTTCCCGCGGGGTTCAGGAAAAGTTTGATTTTCCAGCTACGGCAGTTAGCTCCGTTACAGTAGTGGTGAAGGAGTTTGCTAAGGCGAACGCTAGTGATTGGTTATGGCAGATCAGAGTGGCTCTGGGCAGATCCAATAGTTTTAAACTTCAACAGAGTAGGCCTACCCGCCTTCAAGGAAGTTAACGCTTGTCAATGGAGCGATCCCAGACCCTCTGTACAAATGAAATGTACGAGGGTCTGGTTAGGACCTAGGCTAGTCTGCTTTACCGCTAAAATGTCATTTTATTAAACGAGTGGTAGATGACAACATAACTCACTTTATTGACGCTAGCCATCTGCGTTGGAGTTGTTGATAAATGGAACTAGCGTTGGGGTTAAATTAAAAAGCTTAAAAACGCATACACTATTTCTTAATAAGACAACCTTTTCAATATTGTATTCCTCCAACAGATCTAGGTTTTCAGCAGGTTTAAATGTATCAATCTTTCGCCCTGCCGCTGTTTTGTCCGCCATCTTTTCTTTTTTCGCTGTGTCTTATTTTATCCATAATGCAAAGCGCAACAGGCTATCTAAGTCAGTCTTAAGTTAGTCACTCATAGTGAAGCTTTAGCAACAGGTAAATTGAAGTCTCTATGGCATGTCGGACTTAAAGTTACTTTTAAATCTAAGACTAGGTCTATTTTTATGCAACTGGCCCCAGAGCAGACTAGACCAGACCAGACTAGATTGGACTGTATGGGGCTGATGCTGTGATGTTCTCTTTCCTAATAGAAGAACATTGGGTGAAAAAACATTGGTTCCCCCAGGAGAATGGCCAAACCCATGCATACACACATACACACACAAACACACACGCACACAAATACACACTCACACAAACAAATACACACACACACATGCATTTATCTGTTTTTCAGCAGGCACTGATTGAGCCACTCTGATGTGGTTTTTGTGGTCAACCCCTGGTAACTAGGTTAGGACAGGACATGATAGGAGACGAGGATGGAGAAGAAATAGAAGAGAAAAGAGAGGTGAAGAGATGAGGAGAGAGAAGAAGAGAGGAGAAGAGAAACGAGAAAAGAGGAGGGGGGGGTGAGAGCAGAGGAGAAGAAAGGAGGAGAGCAGATCAGTGTGTGTGTGTGTCATATCAGTATGTGTTGTTAATATTAGCATTACCTGTGCCTAGAACGTTCCGGTCCATAGCTCTACCACAGCAATCAGGACCATACTGAGACCACGAGCATGCGCTCAAAGCAGACCGAGACGATAGCTCAGCCACTCAAAACCTGTCGCTGTCGTTTCAGAATTATTCTTTTATTCTCTAAATCTCTGGCTGTGGGTTGTGGAGGGACATTGTAGCAGGGTGAAGAGAGACCGGCCCATATTTAGGCAGGATGAGAGCCAAACCAGAGAGATGAAAGATGACTTGGACACTGCCTAACGAATAGTATCTCACTGTCTGCATTCCTGCAGAAAGAAAGACCGAGCTAGAGAAGAGAGAGAGAGTGAGAGAGGCTGAGAGAAAGAGAGGGGGGGGGAGCTGGAAAGAGAGAAACAGACTTCGGGGAAGCGGGGGGGGGGGGGGGGGGGGGGGGTGAGGGATGATGAAAGAACAGAGAGTGAAACGAAGAGAGGAAAAGAAGGCGAGCGAGAGAAAGACGGAGCATGTGACAGAGATGAAGAGAGTGTTTATCTCTGGTCTTCTGTAAACCAGCTTGGATGACTTAGAATCAGCTGTTGGCTGGTCTTATATCTCCAACTAGGCTGTGTCTGGAGAGGAAGACATGGGGAAAAGAGAAAGAGAGACATAGATCAAAAGAGATAGAGAGAGAGAGGAGAGAGGTATGGAAGGAGAGAGTGCTCATCTGGGCCAGAAAGGGAGGGTGGGGGCCTGTCATCCATATCTCTCACATCCCTACTCGCCCCCCCACCCCGAAGATAACAAGCTTTGATGGAATATCTAAGAGATTGCTTGTTTCAGTCTGAACTGTGTGCGGTGCGTGTGTCTGGATCTTGTAAAACAACACTTTGACCATGAGAATGTACTTCTGGACTACTGCTGGGGACTTGTGAGAGCGAGGGAGTGAGAGAGAGGGACAGAAGAAAGGGGGGAGAGAGGAGAGTAGAAAAAGAGGAGAGCAGAGGAGAGGATAAGAGTGGAGAGGAGTTGATTATGTAAACCCCAACACCAGGTAAGTCCTCTGAGTTCCAGTCTTGTTTACAGGTGGACTGTTGCTGCCAGCATGGCTCATTAACTTTTCCATGAGTTGACATCTGGTGTCACTTTAAACACACACATATACGCGCACACACAAACGCATGCACAAACACACACAGACACATTTGCACACACACACAGACACATTTGCACACACACACATACACACACAACCACACACACACACATACTCATGCACAAACACACAGAGACACATACCCATGCACACACTTACACATACACAAACACGCACACAGAGGATAGGAGGGATGAGGACAATTACATGAGGTGAGTAGTGTTAGTTTGGTTAATATATTGAGTTTTAAAGGGTTTGAAGCCTTACCAAAACTTCTCTAAGGATCCTACTTGCCTGAAGAGTCCAGAATGTTCTGTTGTTCCTGAATGTTCTGGGACGACTTGCTTATCAGCCTGATCGTCTGTCTGGGAGTAGGCAGCTGGGCTGTATGTCTGGTGTGGGTGTGCCTGTGTGTGTGTGTGTGTGTGTGTGTTAGAGGGCTTGCCTCCTAGTTAGTTGAGGGTTGTGGTTAATCTTGGGGGCTTGGAGTTCTGAGTCCACAAGATTACCGTAGGCGTGCCTGTCAGCAGGTGTGTGTTCATTCTACTGTGGTGGGAAATCTCCCAGGACATAGATCATTGTTTCTGGATTACTTGTAGATCCCTATTTCAGTTGTTAGATACACCTGACACCCACTCACCCCCCCCCCCCCCAACACACACACACACATTTTGTTTCTGTGGTGGTTACTTGATCTACCATGGCTCATCTGGGAACAGCACACACAACACACACACACACACAGCAACTGTCTTTATCAAGTCTGGAAAACGTGGTATAAATAGCAGGACAGAGGTGCAGGGCTGTGGTAGTACCCTGCCTGACCACAGGGGGAGCTGTGGACTCTCTTTACCCTAAAAAGCAACCACGCAACATCCTAGGCCAACAACAATTTTAATTTGAGACGTTTAGGAAAAATCTAAAGTGTAACCGCTAATGTCAAACATTCGACTGACCTCAAATACAGTTACATAGAGACAACAGTTTGTTTCTGCTGACAGTGACACACAGGTGTGTCATGTTATAAAAAAAATGGTGACCATTGTCACTGGAATAATTGTGTTGATGTAGGAGCCCATGTTCACAGGTACATCGACTGACACGGAACATCAAAGAGCCTCGCTTGTATGAGAGAGGCTAATATACAGTACCTTGTGATACACTACGTTAGACGCAGGCACACACATACACACACCGACACACACAAACACACATTTGCACTCAGACACACACACACACTGGTCACTGACTACCATAGGTCAGGTCGGCTGTGCTGGATGGACTGAAGGTCTCTGCAGCTCTCTACAGTTTGTAAACACGAGATAACTCAAGATCAACATTACAGGGCGCAGCAACCATAGGAACAACACCGCAGCAAAAACAACAACAGCAACAACAATAGCACCAGTTCTGAGAAAGCAACAGGCAGAAATGTGAAGATGAGAGGTGAAAAGTAGAGAGGAGGAGGTTAGGGGAGGGGAGGGGGAGGGGAGGAGAGGAGAAGGTTGAGGTCTCCCTATATTTAGTTTTATGTGTTGGTGATATGCTGTTGTGTGATCCAGCCAAGATGGTGTAGCAGCAGAATGAATGGATCTAATCAACACTGGTTACTGTGTCTGTGTGGCTAGCTAAAGGAAGTTCCCTTTTTACACCCTGATGGACATACCCAGTGGCAAATGAAACGGTGACGAGTGGGTGGCTGGTGTGTGTGTGTGTGCGCGTTTGTGTATATAATTGTATAACTGATCGTTGCTCAATGTTGGTAGCAGCTGATTATAGCGTGTCTGCACCTGTTGCTGCCTCTCAACCATTTCTCTGGCTGGGCGTTGTGATTCCAGACACACACACACAGAGACACACACACACTAACACTGACACGTACACACAAACACGCACACAAACACACACACACACACACAGTGTAAATCTACTCCTTGGACCTCCCAAATCCAGTTTCAGATCAATGAGTAACATTGAGAAACGGGAGGGGGGGGGGGGGGGGTGGGGGGTGGGAGTCAGTGTGAGAGATCACTTAACACATCTCCCTCTCTCTCTTTCTCTCTCCCTCTCTTTCTCTCTAGCAATCCAATTTCAATGTAATGCTTTAATAATGCTTTACAGACATTGTGAGAATGATTTAAATCAGTCTCTTTACCCCCCCCTTTGTTTATTTTCCCTTGTAACTCCATGTCTCTCTCCCTCTTCATTCCTCTCTCTCCCTCCCTCCATTTCCTTCTGCAGACAGGGAAATACTGAACTGCTTCATGCAGTCTGGAATTTTAAGTTGCTCCCAGATCTCTCTGTGTCATAACACCCTTTTCTACAATGTGTGCACATGTCATCAGGGTCGGACTGGCCGTCGGGAGTGTCGGGAGATTTCCCGAACGGCCGGTCAAACAGCCGCGGCTCAATGCAAAGAAAAGAAAATAATAATAATACATGGTCGTGGGCCGGTCTGCGGTTCAAAGTCCTGGGCCGTTTTTCAATCCCAGTCCAGACCTGCATGTCATACATGGGTGTGTATAGCTGTGTGTGTGTTTGTGTGTGAGAGAGAGAGGTAGGTAGAGGAGACACGACTTTCCAGGGCTCATGTTTCAGTGAAGTCCAACAACAAGCATACGTAACCCAAGGACCCGTGTTTTACATGTGCTCCGACATGCTAACATCGTCGCACGTGCGTGTGTGCCACACACACACCCACATGCGGGCATCGTCATACAAAAGAGACCAGTGTGCACATTCCGTCTTCACAGTAACATGATTCTGCTCTGCGGTTTCCATCCAAAACCTGAATTGTGGACCACGAGAACATCTGGAGGAACACCAGAATCTCTTTGGTTCCCCCTCCACAGATCCTCTACAGTAGATCCCCGCAGAACAAGGTTCCATCCAGGGCAGGGTGTAGATCCCAGAGTTTACATCCAAGCGAGCTGGTGTGGCTGGTCAGGGTGACAAGGCCTGGGCCAGAGGTATCCATCCTGGAGCTATACTCCTTATACCATCCAGGGAGCAGGTCCAGTTATGTGGGACTCGGACCATGGATGGTCAGGGTTCGGGTGGGGTCACTGGGGTCAGGTCTGGAGGTATGTATCACAGAATTCATATGAGTGAGTCTCCTGGTGTTTGCTGCTGATCAGAACCGGTCCTAGAACCAGAACCAGGGCCAGGCCATAGCTCCACAGAAGCAGACCCCCTCTCACTCTCAACAGATACCCTCGCCTCTCTACCCTGAATATCCTTGTTCTGGGGTCTATCTAACGGTCCCCCCCAGCCTCCCCCCGCACACACGTATCTGTTTGTGCTTCCTCTGGCCTTGGGGGAGAAGAAGGGCCCCCCCGCCCCTCGCCCCGCTCGCCGGCCCCGCCACACCCCTCCTCTGAGGCACAGCAGCTCCTGGAAGGCGTGTCTGAACTCGGGGCTCCGGCAGTAGATGAGGGGGTTGAAGGCGGAGTTAGCGTAGCCGATCCAGTTGAGGACCCTGAAGGTGATCTTGATGTCGTCCACCTTCCAGATGGCCACGCCCACGTTGAGCAGGAAGAAGGGCAGCCAGCAGAGCGTGAAGGTGCCCATGATGATGCCCAGGGTCTTCAGTGCCTTGTGGTCCCTCAGGCAGAACTTGGAACGCTTCAGGATCCTCACCTGGCCGGTCACATGGTACGGGTTACACCTCACACGTCACGTGTTACACTGTGCCCTTTCCAAGTTACAATTTATACATGCCTAGTTACTCCTGGTATGTTTGGAGTGTTTCAGTTTTGTGCAACCTGCAAGTTTCTGCCAGTTACACAGTATGTGTTACACATTACATATCACAAATTTAGTGTAAATGGATCTGAAAAAACAACAGTAACTCACCTCTCCCTCACCCTCCTCTCCAATATCCGATCCTGCGTTCTGATTGGCCGAGGCGGCGGCGGCGGCGGCAGCGTGGGCCAGGTGAAAGCGACCCTCGCTGCGTCCGATCTTGGCGAGCTGGCGGCGGGCCTCCTGGAAGACGCGGGCGTAGACGAACACCATGACAACCAGCGGCAGGTAGAAGGAGACGATGGAGGAGGCGACGGCGTACGCGGCGTTGGTGTTGAAGTCGCAGCAGCTGGGCTCCTTCAAGCACGCCACGGCCTCCACCTCGTCCGACACCCACCACTCCATGTGGATAGGCAGGAAGGAGATGAGGCCCGCCACAGCCCACACCAGCAGCACCACCAGGCATGCCTGGGGGAGAGTATATAGGCCTCTCGTTAATCAAATACTTTCCGGTGGCTTGCATTTAAATGCTTAGTGTGTTTTGTAATGTTTGTACGCTTGATGCACATCAAATCCAATTGATCACATACACCCATAGAACTGCCCCTCAACCAACCTAAACCCTCAAGGAAGACAAGGAAAAACTCCCAGAAAAGGGTTAGAGAGAAAAAGTCATTGTAGAAAAAATTGGAAGAAACCTTGGGAGGAGCGATTCAGCGAGGGATCCCCTCCTCCAGAGACAGTTGGTGAAAGAGAAGTGCAGAACACAGGCTAAACATAGTCCTGCACATATATTCGCCTACCATTCATTGCCAAATGTTGTATTTATTTTATTTATTCACTTCATTTTTGTTTGTATAACATGTCATGTTTCCTATGATGTAGTATTCATTCATGCTATGTGTGTGCTTTGTAATATGTTGGAACTGGGATAGGGAGGGGAGAAGGAGGGGGTAGAGGAGAGAGGAGGGGAGAGCAGGGGGTCGAGAGAGGAGGGAGGAAGATAGGGAGGGGCGAGAGGAGGTGGGAGAGAGATAGGGAGGAGAGAGGGGGGGGGGAGAGATTGGGAGAAGAGAGATGGAGGGGGGAAAAGGAGAAAAGGGGAGGGGAGACAGAGGAGAAAGGAGAGTGATAGGGAGAGGAGAGAGGAGGGGGGATAATGGAAGGGGAGGAGAGAAAAGGATGGAGGAGAGAGAGATAGTGAGAAGTGTTGGAAATTTAACCAGAGCCCTTTTTTCCTTAAAATTGAAACGCAAGGTGTATGCTAGGGCTTCAAACGGCAAATACAATTACAGTCTAGGACTGTAATCTGTAAAAAAAGAGGGAATAGTAGAGAGAGAGAGAGAGAGAGAGAGAGAGAGAGAGAGAGAGAGAGAGAGAGAGAGAGAGAAGGACATCAAAGAAAGGGATAGAGGAGAGGAAAGGTAAAGAGGTGAAGGAAGGAGAGGTGGTGAGAAAGAGAACGTTCACAACCGCCACCAACACGCAGCCCTCCGCACGCGATGCAAGCGGAAGATGCAGCAGCGGCACAACGTTTCCCAGCGTACCTTGCGCTTGGTGAGGAGGGAGGGGTAGCGGAGAGGCGAGGTGATGGCCAGGTAGCGGTCCAGCGCGATGACGCACAGGGTCTCGATGCTCGCCGTCACGCAGAGCACGTCCGCCGCCGTCCACAGCTCGCACAGGAAGTTGCCAAAGTGCCAGTTGTTCAGCATGATGTAGCAGGCCCCGAACGGTACCACCACCACACCCATGACCAGGTCGGCACACGCCAGCGACGAGATAAATACGTTGGTCACCGTCTGTAACCGTTGGAAACGCACAATGGCCGTGATGACGAGGACGTTGCCGAAGACGATGCCGAGGACCAGCAACGCCATCAGGCTGCCTAGCAATACCAGCTCCGCCTCGCTGTAGTCGGACGATGGCAAATCGGCGGAGGGGAAGGAGGAGGAGTTTGTCTCCATGGTGAGGTTGGATGGGACGCTCACGCTCTCCATGACCTGCAGTGTGTCACAATTCAACACACCCGTACACACACACACACGTACATACACACGTACACACACCCTTACATGAACATGTACATTCAGACACACGCACGTACATACACACATACACACACACACATATGTACACACACACACAAGCACACACACATAAGAGGACACATAAGGTATATTCATGGTTGCTATCAACAGTCCCAACAGGCCCGTACAGTCGGAGATGGAGGCAGACTGTTTGAGGTCCAGTTCAGTTGTAATTCAGAACAGCACCACAACACACAGCACCAGAAGGAGATATCTCTCCATCCACCAAGCGGCCTCAGCGCAACAGTCA
Source organism: Thaleichthys pacificus (assembly GCA_023658055.1). NCBI lineage: Eukaryota > Metazoa > Chordata > Actinopteri > Osmeriformes > Osmeridae > Thaleichthys > Thaleichthys pacificus. Next base: position 8,072,373 of record CM042877.1, on the reverse strand, counting down.
CTCCACCTTCCTCGTTCTCACAGACACAAATATTGGTCCCTACCACCAACTATGCCAACTTATGGAGCCCCGGAGGTGATAGAGACACAAAATATATTGTATTTCGTGGCCATGATTTATTAAATCGTGCGCACGTTTGACTTATTTGTTCCCTCATTTTAGTTCAAACGTTCACTCGTTTTATGTCTGTTAGGCTACTTAGAACAATGTAGCCTACACTTTTTTTTCTGCTTGATTTTTTTGGACTTGGTCCTAAAGCAAAAGCTGTTTCTAGGCTGTCATACAAATAAAGGCACTGTGATGACCTTGTGTTTCAACAGCATCCTCCTCCATTTCTTAACACACTCCAACTTCTGTTGAGGACACACAACATGTCCACTTCCAAACATTTGTCAATTCCCTTGATTGGGATCCATATGATGTGTTTTTATTCATGCTTAATTCATGGTCCATACAAATGAGTTTTCCAATGCTTTTTGGTAGTGGACATGTTGGTGTGTGTCCTCAAAAGAAGTTGGAGTGTGTTAAGAAATGGAGGAGGATGCTGTGGAAACACAGGGCCTCATTTATCAAGGCCTTTGCGCCTCTTTCCAGGTGTTAATTGTTCGGTAAGACTGAGAACCGATGCGGGCTATTTACAAACAGGGCGCACTTGCGTAAAATCTCTGATTGCGTGCCACATGAGCGGAAAGTGTGAGTTCCACCCAAAAAGGTGGGAGGAGGATACGCGTTAAGTGCGCCTAATTATATATTCTGCGGTATTTACAAAAACTGCCAGTAAGAGTGCGCCTCTATATTGCGGGGAAAATTGACCGCCTCTTAAAAGCAGGTGTAAACCAGGAGCGCGTTTTCCTGTGTGTACACATTTACCTTATTCAATGGCAGCAGTGATCCGAGGGTTAGGGTTAAGGCGAAGACATATGCCAATTTTTTTTCGGAGTGTGGATGTTCTTCATGTTCGTATGCTTCATGTTTTGGTTACATGCAATGTTTTTGGGGCTCTCTCGTTGTTTACGATCATTGACCTATGCACTTAAAGCTCTCTTGGAAGTCGCTTTGGATAAAAGCGTCTGCTAAATGAATAAATGTACATGTAAATGTTCTGCACTGTAATATGTTCAGGTTTGCGGTTACTGCACGTCACTAAATTTAAGCTTGCGCTTTTTCCCCCGTAGTTAGATCCATGATAGAAATATGCGGGTTGCGCTTGAGGGTGGAGTATGCGCCGATTGTCTGATGAGTGTCAGGTTTGATAAATACTACGCAAAATGAAGAAGCATTAGCGGGCGCTATTACCGAACTTGCATAAACAGAAGCAGCGTAAACTGCGCATGTGTTAATAAATGAGGGCCACGATGTCATCACAGTGCCTTTATTTGTGGACATGTTGGCACTTCATGCCACCAACAGCTAATAATGACATCGAATAACTTCATTTACAACTTTATTCAAGCTGTAACTCAATAACAATACAAAGTTAGTATTTGTTGGCCTCTGTGTTGCCATCTATAGTTTCGCCATAGTTCACTTGCAACTGAAGTTGGTAAGATGCACACAACACGGGAAGGTTTTCAAGAGGGATTCATCAAATGTATATATATTTTTTATTTTTTCAATGTCACTTCCGGGGCTCCGTACCAACCAGAGAGGAAATAATGATTTTTTTTTCGATGTTCCAGGCTTCTGTGGGTGTTAAGGAGACAGTTTGACTGAGGAGGTTATTTCTGAGGATACTGAGGGTTCTCATCTAGCTATTGTTGCGTCTCTGCAGCCTACACAAACTCACATATCATCCTATGTGTCCATGATACTTGAGGGGAGCTATTATCTATCAGACTTATTGATCAAGTCTTAAAAGGGCACTCAAAATACAGTGTATTTCATATAACTGTCCATAATGAAATGTTTATGATGTAAACATATTATAATTATTCAGTTGCCAATGACCTGGTACATGTAAGTGTTTCTGATCCCTCCTGTTGTGTAACAAACATGCAAATGACATGCCAATGAGCCATTACATTATTGGTCATCGTAAAAAACATTTTTCGTGTGGGGGGCGTTACAGTAACAGCTCTACCTTTTCGTGTTGTAACCATGGTCCACTGAAATATTTCCATCATCTAAACAAATGACTGTTCTACAGGAAACAGGTTGATACATTTACTTCCAGTCATTTCTATTAGCCTACTACTGTCAGAACAAAACCCATTCAAAAGACAAAATCAGCAGTACTCAAATTCAGCATTCAAAAATATCAAAACCCAACAACTGTTTGGTTAATTATTGATGTGAAATTTCAGCATGTCCCAAACGAAGTGGCTCGACCCTGGTTCTATTCTGAGAACTCACATCAACACTTGTTGCAAACCTGGCACTTTAGCTCACCATGATGTATCATTTAGTCCTATAGCAGACGCCATACTTATCCAAAGCATGACTATACAGTACACCATGTAGTACTATGTGCGTATAAACATGTAGACATTACAGTATTTCATATTACTGACCTCCCAGATCCTTCCTGGACTCCCATAAGACCAATAAGCACAGCAGGTTTTCCAGTGGAAATATTCCAGCACTCAGGTACAGAATTTCAGTACCGCGGGGAGTCTTTGCAATACTCCGGTTGCAGCACTGCATGCACTGAGTACTATAATTCCAGGTACTATTTGCAGTATTCTTGTTGCAGTGCTGTTACTACAACACTTTCAGGTACTTCTGTCATATTCCTGTAAGTATTAATATTCCAGGTAGTCTTCTCAACACTTCTTTTGCAGCTCTCTGAGTACTGACATTCCAGGTAGAGTAATCTTGGTAGTATCTCTGGTGCAGTGCTGTGAGTATTAATATCCCAGATACTGCTGCTGGTATTCCTTTAGTGTGGTGGAAGGGGTTAGAAATCCTCTTCAAGTGTTTCTTCTTTAGGACTCCTCATTGTTGTAGCTGGGCTTGATTTCCTGTGTTGCTGCTTCTCTTTTTCTTACTTCCTTAAATGTTTTTCACTCTTTCTGTCTATGTGGTCTCTCCTGCCTGTCTGTCTCTCTTTCGTCCTGTCCTGTCTGTCCCTCTCTCTACCTGCCTGCCTGTCTCTGTCTGTCTGTCTGTCTGTTTTTCTCGCTGTCTGTCTGTCTATCTGTCTCTCTATTTGTCTGTCTGTGTGTCTGTGTCAGGGTTCAGTGTCCCTGTCTGTGTGTGTGTGTGTGTGTGTGTCTATCTCAGTGTTCTCAGTGTCCCTGCTCTCACACTCTCCAGAGTCTCGCGGTAAAATGCAGCCGTTTCTCCGGCAGGACCTCTTATATGGGGCAGCTGTGACATCACAGCCAATCAGAGAGCCAGGAGGCCATGGGCATATACACACTCTCATACACACGGTGCACAGGAGCTTCTAAGTACATACCAGTATTTTCTCTGTCTCAGACTTGAGAAGCATTGTGCAGGCTTGTCTTTATCCTGTTTGTTGGCTGGTGTTTGTTAAGGTAGGAATTATACCTTGGCCATCCTTGTGATCATAATCGGGTCCATGGGGACAGCAAGTGGGATTGCATTTAGATGGTACAGTAGCTGGTTGGTGTGAGATGCTTGCTGCTACAGTAGCTGTTAGCTGCTAGCTGCTGGCCACAGATGACACATTAAGAGTGAGAAGTGGATGACAGGAGAAGGGTGAGAGAGGGGAGGAGTCAGCCAGACCACATGGCTCTGTTTGAGAGAACAGGGAAGTCAAAAGGGGCAGAAGATCTCGATTGTGAAGTTACTAGAGATTCATAATGCTCTAGTTCTGCACAGATACCAGACAGTGGCAACACTCAGGAATAAACTATTTGGAGCTTGGTACAGGGTCCAACCAAGTATGCAGCATATGCCCTTGATGATTTCCTGTACGCCCATTATGACATGAGTAGTGATATGTGGGCGGGTGCAGTACAGGGCAGATAGGGGCTAGGTGGATTGAGAGAATACCCAGTACTCCATACTAGACTACACCAAGAGAATTCAGAATTCGGTTTATTCGCCATGTAGGTTTACACAAACAAGGAATTACTAGATACATGAGTGAGACCTACAGTACAGGAATTAGACTAGAATTCAGAGAGACCTACAGTAGAAGTTACTAGACTTCAGAGAGACCTAAAGTAACAGCGACTAGATTTCAGATGAGACCTGATGTTGTGTTGTAATCCAGCAGTGTGGTGAGGTGTGTGTGTGTCCTAACCGCGAGGGTGGATTAGCCTGAGCCGAGGGTGATGTGAACATGGCACCCCATCCCAGAACCAGGGGAACTTCAGGGTAACGGGAGTCAGGTGGCTGAGCGGTTAGGGAATCGGGCTAGTAATCTGAAGGTTGCCAGTTCGATTCCCGGCCGTGACAAATGACGTTATGTCCTTGGGCAAGGCACTTCACCCTACTTGCCTCGGGGGAATGTCCCTGTACTTACTGTAAGTCGCTCTGGATAAGAGCGTCTGCTAAATGACTAAATGTAAATGTAACTTGCCTTACATAAGTCTGGAGGTGTTTGGTGTGGACAGGAGAGCAGTGTGTTACCCAGTCTGTCCCGCTATTGGGCTATTATGGGATGTAATACACCTGTTACCATGGGGATAACACTATCTGCTCTCCCTCTGTTAGTACCTGCGGAGTCTGTAAAGCCAGCCGTGCAGCTCACCCAGCTGAGAAGCATGTCGATGACACTTTGTGGATGAATGTGATGTCACCTCTACATCACTGTGGCAATAAGAGCTTCAGCACTGGGACAACCAACCATTGTCTTTTATGATGCCCTTTCCTTCAGAACACACAGACGTGGCAGTATGTGTGTGTGAGTGTGTGTGTGTGTGTGCGTGTGTACGTATGTGTTTTGTGTGTGTGTGTTTTGCCACACTTCCCTCCTGTGTGTGTCATCTAGCCAGGGAGACATCCTTCATGTTTCTGCCAAACACGCACAGATTTTACAGTTTCCTGTACGTGTGTGTATGAGTGTGTATGCATGTGTATGTGTGTGTCCGTGTGTGTCCGTGTGTGTGTGTGTGTGTGTGTGGGTGTGTATGTGTGTGTCTGTGTGTATCTTACAATGTGACCAGCGTGATCTGTGGGAGCTCATCCAGGAGATTCATCCTGTCTACTTTGGAACTGGCAGACAGATGCACACACACACACACACACCTGCATGTTTGGCAGACATGGAAGGGATGTGTCTCCTGGTTGATGACACAAAGACGGAAGTGTGGCACACACACACACACACACAGAGGAGATGGCTGGCAGTTCCCTTAGACATTAAGGCTATGTGTGTATCTTTATAAATACTCTCAACAGACGTCTGGAAATCTCCAGTTTCCTGCACTGGAGATCAAAGTGTATTATGTACAACATGTTCCAGAGTGTAACATACACACAACACACTGGCATGAGATGGATGTATGTTGGTCCTGAGATCCAGCACTCGTGTGTCTCTTATCAGATCAGTCTGGAAAGTTCATCAGCTGTTCAAGAACATTCGGAAGGTTCTAAAATGGAAGGATGTGAAGCTGGAGATGGTGCCACGAATACACTAACAGAGCTAGACCCCCCCCCCCCCTCTCCCACACACACAAAAGCATGCTGTACACACACTTATGCACGCACGCATGTACACACACAAAATGAGTCTGTCTCTTCTATTAGTAAAGCTTCTAGTAGGTCGCTAAGAGATGAATGATTTCTGCATCTCTACGGCAACAGTATAGTCCTTAACCCCCTCTACATCACCACGGTAATGCTGCTACAGGGCTTCCTTATCATCAGAGCCTCTATCTCTCCTCGATAAATATGTTGTGTGTGTTGTGTAGATGTGTTTCCGCAGTGCCGTGAACAAGCTGGTGTTTAGGTCTTCCTGGTGTGGAGGGGGTGGTTAAGAGCTTGTGCTGTTCTTCCACCCTAGGAATGGCCTTGTGGTGTAATGGTAAATGTATGGTGTTCTGGCAGGGACCCTTGTTGAGAGTAATGAAAACAAAGCAATGCACTCTGGGTTATTAGAGATAAAAGCCATCAGACCCGGTGGCTAATCAGAAAGACTGATCAGTTGCTCAACCAATCAAACGACAGGAATGGCTTCAAGACTATAGCGACATGTTTGATCATAACGTCTCTCCATCTCAAGATAAGATGGAAGTGTGTGTGTGTGTGTGTGTGTGTGTGTGTGTGTGTGTGTGTGTGTGTGTGTGTGTGTGAAAGGTAACACTGTGTTACATATATATATATGTATAATGTATTTGTGACATGAGGCTGGGTAATAAGACAGATGGCTGCCTTTTCACAAACACCTTTCAGCTGCTATTTCAACTCTCATTATCCAAACAGGACACACACACACGCGCCCTTACAGTATGTAGTCTGATGGAGCAATTTGTCATCTTTCTCTCTATATCTTACATAAACAACTCATTTTACCAGAACAAACGTACACACAACACAGACACCACAGACAAACACACACATACACAAAGGTCAGGCCTTTAAGACAGTCTGCCTCTACAGAACCTGGATTTCAAAAGACATTAGGTGAGATGTGACCCGATAGGGAGCAGTGTTACTGTGAGTGTTTACATACAGACACTAACCTCTCCCTTTTACCGTCCTCGGGGGTCACATCCCATAATACCCTCCTCTCTCCTGGGTGTCTTCTGTCTCCCTGGGACACGAGGCCAGGCAGGGATCATGATGGGAGATGGCCATACAGACTGCATTGTGTTCACACAGGTGGAGGAAGGGAGGAGGGAGGGATGGAGGGATGGAGGGAGGAGAGGAGGAAGGGAGGTGAGGAAAAAAGGGCTGATCTGGTCTAGTTTTGGACAGGGCCTGATGGATTTACAGGATGAGGCTGATGAGTACGCACACACATGTTATACACCCGCGCACACACGACACACTAACACATGACACACACAGCATACACACAGACAGACATTTCCTTCCAGTCAGTAGTCCTGCATGCCACTCTTTCTCTCTCGTTCTCTCATTCTCTTTTTCTGTCTCTGTCTCTCCCTCACAAGCTCCATACACCAAATACCCACAAACACTAACACACACACACACTAACACATGCACACACACACTCACACACTAACACATGCACACACACAAACACTAACACATGCACACAAACACACTAACACATGCACACACAAACACTAACACATGCACACACACGCACATACACACTAACACATTCCCCCCAAAAACATGCGCGCACACACACACAAACTGATACGCACACATTCACACACTGACATCTAACACACACCAAAACTAAATGAACAACTCTTAATGTGGATGTGAGTGTAGCTGTACATCTCTGTCTCTTAGAGTGATTGACAGACAAAGCAGGCTTTGTTGCATCTTCTCTGCAATCACAAACACACAACTGGCTCCATGTATGAATATTTATCATGTCTCTAACCAACACAGACTGGGGCCATGACCAGGTATCACGTCTAACCAACACAGACTGGGGCCATGGTCACCAGGAATCACACCTCTCCCTAAACTCTTTCCCATTGTCTTCCTTCCTTCCTTCTTTCACCTCCTAATTTTCTGTCATCTGTCTTACTTTCTCTCTCCCCTCTCTGTCTTTCTGTTGTCCTCTGTACCTCTCACTCCCCCTCCCGCGCTCTTTGTTCTTCTGTCTCTCTCTCTTTTTCTCTGCCCCTTCCTCTGTTTCCCCTCTCTCTCTTCCTCTCTCTCTGTCCCCCTCCCTCTCTCCTCCCTCTCTGTCTGTTCCTCAGTGTGGGTGCCTCTGCGTGTTTTCTCACACCCAGAGAGTGCTGAGCAGGCAGTAGGGTTGCTGAGCCGTGTGAGCGATTCGGTGTTCTATGTTTGTCTGTTCAGAGAGCGCTTCCCTACGAGTATCAACACAGCAGGGGGCAACACACACTCCATCCTCTAATCTTTCATTAGACTGTGCTGCCCGCTGATGTTATCAGACCCGGATTCAGACGGCTCTGGCGTTATTCTGCCCCGTTCGCTTTCCCTCGAGATTATTGACTTAGTCAACAGCCCCCGCGAAAGGAAACACTGTAGCTGCAGGTAGTTGAGCGAAATGAGAGGTGGCTCAAATCCAAAAATATGTCTCTGCTTGTGAACATATTGTGTGTGTGTGTGGACAGAACAATCCGGGATCCAAGCAGGAGTGCAGATGTTCAAGGGTGGGCCGGGTTGGGCCGGGGGCGGCATCGATGGAGGAGGTTACACTGGTTGCTCTGTGAACTTACATCTTCGACGGTGAAGTCAAATGGACCACGAGAAGGGAGAGACAGAGGGACAGACAGAGAGAGAGAGGAAGAGAGGCGGACAGAGCGGGAGGGAGAGAGGGACAGAGAGACAGAAGGAGAGAGGGAGGTAGAAAAAGAAATGGAGAAAGAGTGAGGCAGAAGAGAGAGAGAGAGAGAGAGAGAGAGAGAGAGAGAGAGAGAGAGGTCAAATGGACCACAAAAAGGGAGATAGAAGCTTCTGTTTATCTAGCATTGCCAGATATATAGCAGGAGGGAGTTGGTCGCTGACCAGGGGAAAAGTGAAAAGTTTGCAAACTATACACACCAAACAAGTACAATCATGGCAGGCAGGCTTGGAATCCAGGGACAGTCTGACAGTCTGAGGACAAAAATCTGGGTCAAAAACAGACAGGGGTCAGAACAGGAAACACAGGAAAACGCTGGAAAGGCCCAGAAGAAATACTGAATTGAAAGGGTATATACAGGACACAGAGACTATGAGCAGATGAAGCTAGGTGATGAGAAGGGGTGTGTGTGGAATGGGGGATTTTAAGAAAAGTCGAGTAGAAACGAGAGAGGGAGAGAGAGAGGGAGAGGGAGAGGGAGAGGGAGAGGGAGAGGGAGAGGGAGAGAGAGAGAGAGAGAGAGAGAGAGAGAGAGAGAGAGAGAGAGAGAGAGAGAGAAAGAAAGAAAGTAGTGTGGCAGAACCTCCTACACAGCAGACAGACTGAGAATCAGAACATTACAAACGCACAACCAAATACATAAACGCGCTGCAAATACATAAACGCGTTGCAAAAACGAAAGCACGCAAACCAAAAGAAGAAGAACCATAAGAGCATGCAGTTAAACAAGTTACAATTAAACAACATGAAACTCAAAAAGTGCAAGAGTGTACCTGTAGAAAAACAATCAACAGTAAAATAGTTCACTGCAAGTACAATAATTTAAAACCGTTACAACTAACCAACAAGAGAAACAAGTCTCTCAATAAGAGTCATTGTGATCCTGGAGGAAACTAACATCAGGTCCAGCCAAGCATTCCTAAGTGCCGTTGTACTCCCGGAACAAGTGCGTCTTGAGCCTTTTCTTGAAGGTGGGGAGACAGTCAGTGTCCCTGATGGAGGTGGGGAGTTGATTCCACCATTGGGGGGCCAGACAGGAGAAGAGCTTGGGTTTGATTAACTACTTTATATTATTTTATATCCCAAATAAACACATGAATAAAATTAATTTCCTCTTTAATGCAATAACTAGAATGTATGTCCTATGGTGTGACACACAAAAAAGGTCAAAAAATTTGTTTTATCGCTCAATAAAAATTAAAAAACTGTTGAATGTTGCATTAGGTGAAATATAATTCAACTAATCTTAAATTGGTATAATTTGAAACAGTGTTGTAAGGATGACAGAAAAGTTTGACTTGCATTTATTGGAAAAGTCGATCAAGTTAAACAAGATTTTGGGGGGAATCTGTGTTATTCATAATTTTGCATTAAAATACTATATAACTATATGAAAACAATTGTGTAACAATGAAGATAAATCTCTCTCATGCTATTTGTATATTATTTAATACTTTTTTTTCTTATTTCTTTTTTGTCACACCATAGGACACATTTATGGTGCAGTTCAGTGAAAATATAAATATAATATATTATAATATATAATATAAATAATATATTTTCTCTAAATAGCAGATTTCACACTATATAAATACATGATTTTTGTCATAAAAATTCTGATTTACAAAAAAAGCATTTTTTACTGCTTATTTTGTCAACTATCCATTTACATTTTGTGCTTGTAACGTGACCAACATTTTAAGAGCCCCATGAAGCGTGTTGAATCCACTCTTTAAACTTCTTATAAATAGATTTCGATTTCTGAGCTCTAACAAATTGTGACGAAGTGGGTGTGAACACGCCTGTACTCACCACTTGTCACGTCAGGGCCATGAGGTCTGGTGAGTCTTACCAGTTACGTATGTACTTGGTTTTTGGTTTCAGTTAAGGTCAAACACAGACACAATTTTGATTAGTAATGATACCTTTTATTTATGTTGCAGGATCCAGACTGAGCAAATGTTTGTTTCATTTCTGCACACTCATGGTTCTTTGTTTAGATCCACCATTCAGGACTCCGGTTTGGGAGGGGGCCGCCAGCACTTCCTGATGTTATGGTTGAGGTGATGTCATGGATGATATCACTGGTTGAACCAAGTGGAGGGGGGTTCTGTATGCAGTAATGTATGTCACCTTAGCATCGGATGGGTGAGATCACCCTCATCTTGGTTTGGGCGGTCTGAAGAGGGCTAGGGGTAGGGGACCCGCCCTATAAAGCCAGTGAAGGTTTGCTTTAGGGGGGGAAGGTTGTGCTGCCACAACCAGGTAACTTTGTTTGAGTTATTATGATTCAAGTCTGTCAATTATTTTGTTTTATTTCGCTTATGTTTCTTTTGGTTCTTGGAGTGAAGAACATCTTTATTAAATCCTCAATTTGTGCAAATCTCCCGAGTCTGCTTGCCTACCACCTTCCTGGACGTTTGAGCTACACTACCTCACACAAATGATCACTGTAATTTGCTCAATCATCTGCTGAGTTTGCTTAATATCTACACTCAGTCCACACCATTTTTTTCCCTTCAGGCCTACATGCATTGTGATTGTATTAATGTTCTGTTGTTGACATAAATATGCTACAGCCTTAGATTTTGTAGGTGACTGAACTGTAACCTATTTTTGTTTTTTGCTTTGGTATCGAAAATGGCACTGAATATCGTGAAATTTCACTGGTATTGGTACCGACTACTGAAATGTTGGTATATTGACAACACTAGTTTGAATATTAGAATGTTCCTGTTCATGTACCTGATGTATTTCCCTCCGGTGATTAATAAAATCCCTCACTATCTAACTAACACAGTGGCACAGTCAAAACAGATCCTCTGTCAAGGATGTAAATCTGTCTCAGATGAACAGGTGAGGACTGAGCGGACCTGGGCCGTCCTCTACATGGGGGGATGGGGAGGGGGGCAGGATGTAGGAGGGAAGAGAAGATTGGAGGGGGGAGGGAAAGGGGGATGAGGGTCTCCCTGAGGTCATGGACAGAGCTGTGGTTTGTCTGTCAGGGTACATCTATCTTCCTCTGATAAGTCGATATGTCCACCTCTTCTGGTCTCCAATAGGAGGGCATGTCTTCCTGCTCCCTGATAGGTCAGAATATGTCTTCCTGCTCCCTGATAGGTCAGCATATGTCTCCTTGCTCTTTGACAAGTTATGGTGTGCAGGGGGAAAGGGAACTGCTGTTTCACAACAATCCATGTTTCATCCTTCCCTTCCTCTCTTCCTTTCCTCCCCCTTTCTTCCTTCTATCCTTCACACCCGTTGTACTCCCCTCCCCTTCACATTCTCCTCTACCTAAACAGTTTATAAAGCCTTCCATCCCTCCCTCCCTTCATCCCTCCCTTCCCCGGTTGTGAGCTCTCATGAAGCAGGGGGACCCTGCTTCGTGTAGGTGTGTGGCCCTGACCTCTGACACCCTGACACCGGGCCCCTAAACGGATCCAGCCGACCCTCATTAGCAGAGTCGAGAAGCCTGTCAAAGATGGCAGCTAATAAATCTGGATCATCAGTGTCAGGTGAGCCCATCTCTGGCTCACCGTCGTTCATGTCCAGACATATACATCAAGCCTGTTCCATCCCCTGTCACACATGCTTGTCTCTCTGTCTGCCTCTCTCTGTTTGTCTCTGTCTCTCTGTCTCTCTGTCTCTCTGTCTCTCTGTCTCTCTCTCTCTCTCTCTCTCTCTCTCTCTCTCTCTCTCTCTCTCTGACCTCTCTCTGTGTCTCTCACTCTGTCTCTCTGCCTCTCTGTCTGTCTGTCTTTCTCTGCCGCTCTCTCTGTTAGAAGAAATCGTATTTCCTGTAAGACCACATTCTGCAACATCCATACTAGTGTGTGTGTGACCACAGTGTCCCTGTGAAGACACCATTTGTGTGTTCGACTATGTGGTCCTGTAAAAAGATGAGTGTGTGTGAATTTGTGTGAAATAGTGTGTGTGAGTGTATGTGTGGTCCATGTGTCAAGTGCTAGTGTGGTTCGGTGCAGTCTATAGCCTGAAGTCACAAGATAGCTGCTGCCATAGCAACCAATGCAGAATTTCTAAAACATAACTAGAAGAAAATTATGACTATTCCAGGCTTGTGAATTAGTTTATTAAAGTTTTATTACCCAATGACAAATTTGTTTTCCAAAATGTCTATTGACCAACAACATCCTCTAGTGCATGTGTAGTACAGTACAGATTTTCACATGATCCTGGGTGCAAATCCTTGTACATACATGTGGCATGGTATTGACACATCTATAGATAACAGGTTACACAGGCAAAGTCCACACACCCACATACACCCCCCCTCCCCCCCGCACACACCCACCCACGCACACACAGACACACATGGACACTTAAGGGCAGAGGCAAAGTCCAGTAGGATTGAACCAGTCCCATTGGCATTTTACATTTGACATTTATTCATTTAGCAGACGCTTTTATCCAAAGCGACTTCTAAGAGAGAGCTTTACAAAAAGTGCATAGGTCAATGATCATAAACAACGAGATATTGCAAGTAGCCAAAACATGAGGCATACATTATGAAAAGCAAATAAGTGCCAATGGGAAGAACCAGAAGATCATGTAGAGCAAATTACAATTGAACAACATGAACCTCGAAAGTGCTAGAGTGTACCTGGAGGAAAGCAAGCAACAATCATATGTGCAACAAGTCCCTAAATAAGTGTCATTGTGTTTCTGGAGGAAATAAACTAACATCTGATCCAACAAATCTTTCCTAAGTACCGTTCTACTCCCGGAACAAGTGCGTCTTTAGCCTTTTCTTGAAGGTGGGGAACAGTCAGTGTCTCTGATGGAGGTGGGGAGATGATTCCACCATTGGGGGGCCAGACAGGAGAAGAGCTTGGGTTTGGAGCGGGCGCTCTTGAGAGGTGGGGCCACCAGACGGTTGTCAGAAGAAGACCGTAGGTGACCGGTGGGGGTGTAAGGCTGGAGGAGAGACTGGATGTAGTCGAGTGCAGTTCCGTTCACCGCTGGAAAAGGTCAGTACCAGGGTCTTGAATCTGATGCGGGCCGTGATGGGTAGCCAGTGGAGGGAGATGAAGAGCGGGGTAACATGGGAGCGTCTGGGTAGGTTGAAGACCAGGTGGGCTGCTCCGTTCTGAATCCTCTGGAGAGAGCAGGTTGCGCATGCTGGGAGACCGGCGAGGAGACCTTGACCTTGACCTTGAAGAGCGAGTTGCAGTAGTCCAACTTGGAGAGGACAAGTGCTTGGACTAGCAGCTGGGTGGAATGCTCAGACAGGTATCTCCTGATCTTCCGGATGTTGTAGAGGGTGAATCTACACGACCGGGAGACTGCAGCAATGTGGGCCGTGAGGGTGAGCTTGTCATCCATGGTCACCCTGAGGTTCCTGGCAGAGGATGAAGGGGTCAACATCGCAGATCCCAGGGTGATTGAGAGATCGTGGGAGATGGAGGGTTTGGCCGGGATGATGAGAAGTTCTGTTTTGGCTAGGTTCAAATTACTTCATGTTTGGCAAACAACAACAGGCTGAATGGAGATTTGAACTTAAGAGCATGTGGTTGCAAGTCAGCCTCTCTATCTTCTCTGCCACACACCAACTGGCAGAGGGGCAGTATACTGAGTCAGCAAGAAGAATCTTCCTTTGCTCTAAAACAACATCAACTTAAAATAACAATTGGCTGTAGAGTTTTGTCTACATTTAGAATCTCATTGTTTTCTTTCTGATGAATAACATGTCATGTAACAATGTGCCAAATCTGTGCATCTAATGACTTGTTTCTCTGATAATACACATACACACACAAATACACACACATACACAGATGCACACATGCCTGTGCGTGCGCGCACACAAATACACACACACACAACCTTATTTCACTGCCCCTGAAGACAGTGTGAGTGACATTGACATGTTGCTAGTCTTCAAAGAAACACTAGCATGATGTCTCTCCTCTCCTGGTCTCTCCTCGTTATCTCTCTCTCACACACACCCTTCACACACACCTCACACACTTTACACACGCCTCACACACTTTACACACCTCCCATACACCTCCCAACACTTGCACACAAACCTTTCCCTTTAATCATCTTATTCATGAGTTCAGCAGATCAATTTTCATCTTAGGTGGAGCAATACAGTCTGCCACCCCACTAGCCTTCACTGTGTGCGTTTGCATCTGTGGTTGCATGTGTGTGTGTCCGTGTGCTTGTGCTTTTACAGCAACAACAACAGTGCTGGCTGTAACACATTAAGAGACATAGAGACTGTTCTGACTGTTAATGCTGACTGTTTACATGGAGTGTTTATGCTGACTGTTTCCTGGCTTGATGAGGGTGTGGCCTTCCTCTGCCCTGGCTGGGCCCAGACCCAACACTGACACACACACACAGGCGCGGATTAATGCACAGGCTTGCCTAGGCTGCAGCCTAGGGGCCCCACGTGTGCAGGGGGCCCCGGATTGGCCGGATTGTTTTTTAATATTTTAAATGTATCCTACTGCAGCGGGAACAAAATAAAGACCCTAATTGGCCCATAAGAAACTTTTTCTTTTTAATAAGCAAGTGATTGGGTATATGTGACTTGGGTTACATCTACCGCTGCTGCTGGTCAAATCATGTCAATCATATTCATTACTCACTGCTAATTGCTAGATGGCATAGTGGCAGAATGACCGAAAGAAAGTATTAAAGTGGAGCACAAAAACGCAAAATACAAAGGTTAAAAGAACAACGTGACCAAAATATCCTGAAACAAATCCCGAAATTGAATGGATACTTCAAGGCTGCTGAATCTTCATCCAGTCGAAGACAAGATCCACAGCAGGAGGACTGCCAGCTACCATCGGCCATCCGTAATATTTCAGCGAATTTGGGAGAGTTAGTGGTATTGTGTGTGGTATTAGTATTTTTAAGGATCTGAATACTTCTTCCACCACTGATGTTGTGATTTTGCCTCAGTAAAACATGGTGTTCTGCACTGATGCAGATGCTGTAGCCTACCTTTTGGTTAAGTAAAGCTAAAAGCGATTACCAGCTTGCAGTTGAACTGTGAATGCAGGGTATTCTGTTGCTTTGCTGTTCATAGTTACATTCTGTTCATAGTAATTGTTTTGAGGCTGTGGAGGCAAAGGGTTATATCTGGTATTCTTTCCACTTACATCTCTTATATACGTATATTGAATATATACGTTCTTTGCTAAAGCTAGCTAGCTTCCGTTTTGCAAAAATAACTCACTCTGGTGGAAGCGTCGGAAATATTTAGAACTCACGCGTTAAGGCTGATTCTAGCACTGTAGGAATGTAAAGAAAACACTGCAGAGTTGGCTGTCTCAATGTGTGTGTATGTCAGTTCACCTTATTTGCATGTGGACCATTTCTAGTAAAGCACAATATTTAAGAGGGGGGGGGGGGGGGGCTCACACAAAGAGCAGCCTAGGGGCCCCTGACCACCTTAATCCGCCCCTGCACACACACATACATTCACACAAACACCCATGCATAAGCATATGCACAGACGCATTTGTGCACATTGTGATGACAAGTTTGATGGGGGGGAATGTCTCTGTACTTACTGTAAGTCGCTCTGGGTAAGAGTGTCTGCTAAATGACTAAATGTAAATGTAGTTTCCCAACAGAGCAGGTTCATCCAGGGTGTCAGGGACTTAATTGTTTTGCAATGTGTAAATACTGGGTTCTGTGTGTGTGTATGTGTGGGGTGGTATGGGTGTGTGTATGTGTGTGTGGGGGGTTTATGGGTGTGTGTGGATGTGTGTGTGGGTATGGCTGTGTGTGTGCGTGGGTGGGGGGAATGGGTGTGGGTGGGTTGAACTTACTTATTGTCTTCCAGTCCTGCCCTGCCAACATTGTTAGAGTTTCCTGTCAAATAGTAGACAAACTAGACTAATCTGATGTTAACAGACATACAGTCATTCCCACTTCCCCTCTCTCACACACTCACTGCTCTATCTCTCTCTCATCACTCTGTGTTGAAAACTTCCATGTAAAAGTCACTGATGTTTCCATTCCTGCTCGTCCTTGTGTGTGTAGAGAGAGAGAGGGAGGGAGAGAGAGAGAGAGAGAGAGAGAGAGAGAGAGAGAGAGAGAGAGAGAGAGAGAGAGAGAGAGAGAGAGAGAGAGATGCCTGTCTCCTGGTTCCCACAAGCTGAAGGGATGGGGACAGCACTGTCCCTGCAGTGCTGCATAAGGCTGTGAGTTGTTTAGATGAGAAATATTTCTGTAATTCCATAATTGCTTTGGCAATATGAACATTGGTTCTTTCATGCCAACAAAGCCCACTTAAAAGAGAGGAAGGGAAAGGGAGAGATGAATAAGAGATGGAGAGAAACAGAGTGACAGAGAGATAGAATGGAAGAGAGAGATGGGGAGAGGGGAGTGAGAGAAAGGGAGAAAGATAAAAACAAAGAGATTCCATTGCGATGGTTCACCTGTTTCCTAACAGGAAGTTTGACACAGGAAGTCCTGCAGCTGTGAATTACATGGAGCCAAAGATTGGCCAGAGGTGCATATCTTAGATCAGCTGTCTACAGTGCTGCATGTCCCTTATCTGCTGTGTAGGCTCAGGCTCTGGCAATTGAACTGATCTAGGATCAGACGAAAGTCATACGTCTCTCTGTAACAAAAAGGCTGGTCTGTGGTTGCCTAGTAACCTAACAAAAACATATTGATCAGAGCAGCGGGAGACTTACACTAAGAAGTGGGAATTCGTTTCTGTGTCTCTCTCTCTCTCAGTTCAGTTCAGAATGGACCCTGTTGGCATGAAATACATTTGTAAATATTGCCAAAGCGACAATGAAACTGCGATCAGTGACCTATGCACTCTCTCTTGGAAGTCGCTTTGGATAAAAGCGTCTGCTAAATGCATAAATGTAAATGTAATGTAAATGTAAATGTGAATGTGATAATGATATTGAGGAGAGGAAGATGAATATTTAGCAAACAATTAGTTGAATTTTAAACATTGAGAAAAAGTTGTTACGGTGTGTGGTGGGGTAGGACCCAAACGCAGGAGAGGTAGCCAGACTGAGCGTCAAACAAGGGGTTTATTCTTGAAACGGGAAAAAGCCAGGGTACTCACAGTAATAAAGGTAAGGACAAGACAAAGACTGGACACAAAACAGGAACCTAAATACACAGAACCAAACAAGACACAGGTGGACACCATAAGACAAACGAGAACTGAAACCACTCACGAGACACAGGTGAAGACAATGACAGACAAGGAAAACCAAAAACAACAAGGGGGCACGGCTGTGGCTGTGACAAAAGTATTTATTTATATATTTATTATGTATACATTTATATAGTAAAAAAAAAGAACATTAAATGTAAAGTACAAATAAATATATATAAACAAAGATAACAAGTTAATAAAAAGCACTCGATTTGTACGTATAAAAAACACCTCCACCCACACTTACGCACACGCACGCACGCACGCACGCACACACACACACACACCCACACGCTTGCCCTGGTAGCCAGACAGGGGCAGAGGTACATGCAGGCCCTGTCACCCCTGTACAGGGAGATAGACAGAGAGCACAGACAGTTCCAGAGAGATTCACGAGCACTCTCCAGGACACTTCTAGAGTTTCAGCAGCTCTAAATATACCCTCACAGAACATGTCCTGCATGGCTCTGGGTCTGGTTAGGACATAGGTCTTTCAGCAGGGTGGGGGGTCAATGTGAGTTTCGGAAAGGAAATGTGTGGGTGTGTGGGAGACTATCTGAGGTGGGTGTGTATGTGCTTGTGGGCTGGCGGGGATGTGCGTGTAATTGTTTGTGTGTGGGTGAAGGGTGTATGAGGAGGGTGTGAAGGAGGGTGTGTCTGTATGTGTGAGTGGGCCGGCTGGAATGGAGGGTATGTGTGTCAGTGTGTGCGTGGGAGAAGAGTGTGTGTGGTGGGGGTATGTGTGAGAGGGTGTGTATGCAGGAGGGGTTATGAGGGGTGTGTGTGTGTGTAAAGAGAGTATGTGTGTCTTTGCTAAGCTACTAAGCTAGGCTAAGCTGGTCCAGGCTAGGCTAGGTCGGAGGGCAGGCAGGTGGTTTGTCAGTGAAAGTTAAAAAACTGCCTGAAAACCCCCAAGCTACAGCTTAATCCCACTAGCACCTCTCAGCTCGGTGTTACTGGAACAGCATTTTACATTTCTAGACTTACTAGACCAAACAATTTCATTAGCAGCTTCTCTCAGTACTTATCTTTTCATTATGTAACGCTGAGGACTAAGGAAAAAGTGCTGGCAAATATATTATCAGACTCATTATATTACTGTTCATCACACACACACACACACTTCTATTCTACTCAACAGAAATAACGTAATCATTAGGGTTCCAACCCAGGTCATCAAACGTTAGACCAAGGGGATGCTCCCTGAGGGGCAGGGGCAAAACATCCTGGCCAGAAGATTCCAGAAGTTCCTGAAGCTTCCACAATTCTGGACTCCTGAACGAAAACAAAAGCATACCTCCAAACTGAATGAGCATGTGCTGTGTGGGAGCCAGTATGTTGGTGGTCTCTCCTGGGTACACACACACACAGTGATATGAGAGAGCAGGCTGGTGAGCAAGAATGCATTGAGTCATGGATAGCGAGTTAGCCGGAAGGCCAGGAGAGACAAAGACATCCCATTCACTGAGGAGTCAGGTGATTGGTGTGACGCTGACGCTACTCTCAACTGCAAGTCACCTTGAAAAACCCTCAGACAGGCAGACAGACAAACAGACAGGCAGGCAGACAAACAGATAAGCACACAGACAGGCTGACAAACAGACAGACAGACAGACATGCAGTCTAAAGACATAAAAGACATAAAGTAGACAGTAAATCATTCTCTCTCTCTTTCTCCCTCTCGCTGTCTTCTCTCATCCCCTGTTTCTTCAGCCTGGTCTCCTCGGTCATCCTTCCTTCTTTACATCCTTATCTCCTGCAACTCCCATCTGCCAAAATCAGTCTGTCAGTGACCGCATATGTGTGGGAGTGTTTGTGATTTGGGGTGTATGTGTATGTGTGTGCGTGGGTGTTCACATGTGTGTGTGCTCATGTATGGGTGCGTGTGTGTGTGAATGGGTTGAGGTGTTGGTTCGGATATCTCCAGGGAGATGTAATGAATCCTGCTGGTGAGGCTGGGGTGTCAGGGTTCAGCTGAGACAAGGCCTGCATCAAGTTTGGGGGAGGGGGGATTAGGTGTGAGGGGGGAGGTGTGAGGGCGAGGAGGAAAAGAGAGTCACTCTCGGGGATTCTGGAAACAACAGGGTCTTGTGTTTTGGGCTAAACTATACGTATGTACGTGCCTTTCGGAGACGTGAAAGGAGGAGGAGGAGGAAGTTGAGGAGGAGAAGGAGGTGGGGTAGGAGGTGGAGATGGAAATGGAGGGGGAGGTTGATGGTGGAGGAGCAGGGGGAGGAGGTTGAGGAGTAGGTGTAGGAGAAGTGGAGGAAGAGGATGAGGACCAGAAGGGTGTGGAAGAGGATGAGTTGGTGGATGAGGTTTATGGAGGAAGAGCAGGAGGAGCAGGAAGAGATGAATGTTCACCCACAGAAATGGCTGTGAGGGTTCAATAATTCTGTTGAGCTGTCAAACCAAGAGATGAGAAATGTCTGCTAGCTGAAATCAAAGTTTTTTCAAGCCTCTCTCCTCCACAATGACCTTTGGACCCTTCTAGAAGTCTGCTCCTATATCCTAAAGCATGTCTGACTCACCCCCCCCCCCCCCCCACACACCTCCTCCCACTACCCTGCCGTTCCTTCCTAACTGTACCATAACTGCCCCCATGCTCACACACACAAACACATACACTCGCCTGGGGCCTCTGTACCATCCACCACCCACTCTTGCTTCTCATCACAAACCCATTAATTATTGTCATGCATTTTCACACTCAGGACTTTTCCTCTCCTCCTTTCTTTTATCCTCCCCTCTCCTGTCTCCTCCTCTCTCCTCTGCTCTCCTCTTCTCTCCTCTGCTCTCCTCCTCTCTCCTCTGCTCTCCTCCTCTCTCCTCTTCTCTCCTCTGCTCTCCTCCTCTCTCCTCTTCTCTCCTCTGCTCTCCTCCTCTCTCCTCTGCTCTCCTCCTCTCTCCT
Organism: Thaleichthys pacificus; assembly: GCA_023658055.1. Classification (NCBI taxonomy): domain Eukaryota; kingdom Metazoa; phylum Chordata; class Actinopteri; order Osmeriformes; family Osmeridae; genus Thaleichthys; species Thaleichthys pacificus. The sequence goes on along the minus strand of CM042877.1, from coordinate 8,051,922 downwards.
CTGCTCTCCTCCTCTCTCCTCTGCTCTCCTCTTCTCTCCTCTGCTCTCCTCCTCTCTCCTCTGCTCTCTCTCTCTCTGCTCTCCTCTCTCTCCTCCTGCTCTCCTCCTCTCTCCTCTGCTCTCCTCCTCTCTCCTCTGCTCTCCTCCTCTCTCCTCTGCTCTCCTCCTCTCCTCTTATCAGGTTGAAGAGTGATAAGTAAATCAATCAACAGCAGAAGCTGGATGGCTGAATCGATTACATCAGCTGAGGGCTATCTGTCATATAAACGTCCGGAGTAACACATTCATAAAGATCTCCGCTAGACTCTGACTGGTGAGCAGTAGGGGATGGTGGATCGATCCTAAAATATCTACGCTACCTGCATTACTTTTCTGTTACTATTTGGTTAATAGAAACGTCAAAGTTTCCCAAAGACATATCTTTATTATTACCATGGATGGAGAAGTAGGTATTTGTATGTTGTGACTGTTTGATCCAGATAAAAACAGCTGTAAACGTAGATAAACTGAGCAATGCAGCTTCTGGAGACAAATAATTGAGTGGTCTTGAAAATGTACTAAGATGTAATTTCTGGATGATGCTTTCCCCTCATAAATTATGACCCACTACTCTCCCCTACATTAAAGTATATAAGACACTTTTACTAATAAAACATTAACATATCGACATTGGTGATTCTGGCCCTGTATTACTTAAAAGTTAAAACCCAATTTTTCCGCATTACCCACCCCTACCAAGCACCCACTAGTCAATAGCTCAACTAATGCTGTGTGAGCATGTGTGCAATGTGTGTTTGTATTGTTGTATCTCTCTTTGTGCGTTTGTGTGTTGCTGTTTAAGTGTGTGTGTGTGTGTGTGTGTAATTGCTGGCTGTGCAGTGTTTCTGATCAGCATTAAAAAGACCATTATCTTGCTTTCAGTGTATAGGGTTTTCTTTTGTTATATCACTTTACTTTCTCTCCTCTTTTATCTCCCTCTCTTTCTTGGTGCATTTGACTTCTTCAGGTCAGCTCTTGTTGCTCTGTTCTCTCTCTGTTCTCTCTCCTCTCTACCTTCTCTGTTCTCTACTTTCTCTCTGTACTTGCTCCTCGCTCTGTCTCAAACTTCTGTCATCTATCCTCTCTCTATCCTCTCTGTTCTCTCAATCTAAATTCTCTCTCGGTCTTCTCTCCTCTCTCTAACTTCTCTGTCCCTCTGCTCTCTCTTTCGAACTTCTCTCTATTCTCTCTCCCCTCTCTATTGTCTCTCTAACTTCTCTTCCCTCTCTATTTCTAACTTTCCTCTGTTCTCCCCTCTAACTTATGTCCTTTTACATTTAGTCATTTAGCAGACGCTCTACTTACAATAAGTACAGGGACATTCCCCCGAGGCAATTGGGTGAAGTGCCTTGCCCAAGGACACAACGTCATTTTTGGCACAGCCGGGAATCGAACTGGCAACCTTCAGATTACTAGCCCGATTCCCTAAACGCTCAGCCACCTGACTCCTCCCTTTTAACACCCTCTCTCTCTTTTTCACTCTCTAACTTCTCTGTTCTTTCAACCCCCTCTCTCTCCAACTCTCTTGGACCTCGTCCCCCCCATCTCACTCTCACTTCTCTGTTCTCTCTAACTTTTCAGTTTTTTCAACCCCCTCTCTCTCTCTCTCTCTGCAGGTATAACAGAGGCATCAGTGAGTTTGGAGGTAGCAGGTCTGATAGACTTTGACTATGGCGCTCCCTGCTGGGAAGAACGTTCAGTTACATGTCCTTTCTTGAGCAGACCCTGGTTCCAGATGCTTCCCTCAGATGACTATAGAGGGCACCAGACACCAGGTGTAGTGTGAGTGTGTCTGGCCTGGCTGTCAGGTGATGGGTCTGGGCCTGGAAGCATAGCCCCTGGTTTCCTTAACCACCACAAGTTTCCCCTGACAACCCCTAGCTACCCTGACAACCCTCCCAGGTTGCTCCTGCTTTTTATGATGAAGGAGCCACGGGCCCGCCTTGCCCTCCACCCCCATCCACGCAGTCTCTGGGGAGCGCTGGGGTCTGTCTCACTGGGAGAGCCGCTACGTTCCTTTTCCATCACACAGGACGGCTCCGCATGCACAAGTCTATTGTCTTCTGTTGGAATGTCATGCCAAGATTGCAGGGTCCCCGTCCCGCCCCCAATAGCCCCTCAAAGTTCCCCAATCCTCCAGGATTCCACTACCCTTGACTACACACACACAACGACCCACACACATACAGACATGCAATTAAAAATGTGTCTCAACTGTGTATTGACAACAAAATAGAATCGGTCATAGTATGGTTTCTCCCAATTGATAATTTCTTATTTAAATCATCTTCAAAGTTGTCTGTTTTTATTTAGTATACACCCGTTTTTGAACTCTGCTCTTTCGCTCGCGTGGCAGGGGTCCCTTGCAGTGTTCCCTCACCCCGCCTCTTTACAGCTGATGCTCGCGCCCCGTCAATTTCTATTCTGAGAGGCAGAGAGTTGAGAAAGGGGGGAAAGAAACGAGAGAGAGAGAGAGAGAGGGGGTCTGCGGAGTAACGCAGCCAAAACATCCATGGGTGGTTGTGTAGGCAGTCACCACGATTCTTCAGGCAGTTTAAACGAAAATTCGGATGGGACCGGAGGTAGGACACACGCTCAGCACCGCTGCGGTGTATTTTTAAGCCATAATGAATGTTTTTAAGGCTCCTGCTGATTTCATGCGTCTTGTCCCCCTCTTCCTTTCTCGTTGCCGACTAGCACATCGTGGCCGCCGCAAGAAGATATATAATTTTGTCCCATACTGGATTGGGTTTTAGTCACAATTCCAATATCCAAGCAGGCATCAGTTTACTATCTTGGAAGATAATACGTGCGGTGTCAAAAATCCGCCTTTGTCTACCCCGATTGAATGCGTGTTATGCTGTCATTAGCTAACCGGTTAGCTTGCTAGCCAACAACGCTAGCAAATGCCAGATGAAATGTGGGTCACAGTTAGACAGGCAAAGACAGCACGATGCGTTCAATACTGAATTGCAAATCTTACCGAATTGAGTGGCGTTGCTTAAAGTTACGGACTTACAATATATTATGTTATTTTATACTCGTACATATATGCTGAATTCAAGGGGAGCGCTTTTAGTCTTAATAATACATCCTGGAGAGTGATGGGGGTGCAGACAAACTTGCGTTATTACCATGGAATAACGGTCAGGTCGCACTGTCGTTTTACAATGTTCATACCTTCATTATACACGCTTTGCATTGATCTATCACATGAATACACACATATATTACTGTCATGTAGGCTAGTTGTTTGAGATGCGTCGTAACCACGAGTCAGTGGTTCATGGAAAGCGACACATCCCTGGCGCTTTGAGAAGGTGTTGTTATGAAAATCATTGTTTCGCTGTGTGACTTCCGCTACTTCCTTATATCCGGTGTGTGACGATGCAAATGTTGTTTTGACTGAAGTTTTGTTGCTCCTCGATCCCTCCGGACAGACATAAGGTGATGCGGTTCCACTAGTGTAGCTTATTGATGACAGTAAGTTATTGACAAGGCTACATATATTGATAGTCACGTTCCTGTTGGTGGGCCTTGGGAGAACTAGTTTAGTAGGCAACATCATGTTGCCAACATGCCAGAGAGACACCCAGGGAGGTGATTCATAATAGTGTGTGTGTGTCTGTGTGTGTGTGTGTGTGTGTGTGTGTGTGTGTGTGTGTGTGTGTGAACTGGTAGGTGCAGCTATTGAGCAGTAATCTTGGCTCTAATACCAGTGTTGAGTCCCCTGCCTTCACTAGAGCTTGCAGGCTATCTGCCCAAGACAAGACCACCACATTTACCTTCAGGGCTGGGTGGGGGAGACAGGGCTGGGTGGGGGAGACAGGGCTGGGTGGGGGAGACAGGGCTGGTGGGGGTGACAGGGGCTGGGTGGGGGAGACAGGCTGGGTGGGGGAGACAGGGCTGGGTGGGGGAGACAGGGCTGGGTGGGGGAGACAGGGCTGGGTGGGGGAGACAGGGCTGGGTGGGGGTGACAGGGCTGGGTGGGGGAGACAGGGCTGGGTGGGGGAGACAGGGCTGGGTGGGGGAGACAGGGCTGGGTGGGGGAGACAGGGCTGGGTGGGGGTGACAGGGCTGGGTGGGGGAGACAGGGCTGGGTGGGGGTGACAGGGCTGGGTGGGGGGAGACAGGGCTGGGTGGGGGAGACAGGGCTGGGTGGGGGTGACAGGGCTGGGTGGGGGAGACAGGGCTGGGTGGGGGTGACAGGGCTGGGTGGGGGAGACAGGGTTGGGTGGGGGAGACAGGGCTGGGTGGGGGAGACAGGGCTGGGTGGGGGTGACAGGGCTGGGTGGGGGAGACAGGGCTGGGTGGGGGAGACAGGGCTGGGTGGGGGGAGACAGGGCTGGGTGGGGGTGACAGGGCTGGGTGGGGGGAGACAGGGCTGGGTGGGGGTGGAGACATGACTGTGTGGGTGAGGGGGACAGGTATGGGTGGTGGTGGTGGTGGTGGACTGTGGACCAGAGAGGCTGCTCTCTGCTCCTCAGACTAACCATCTTCTCTGTGTTCTGATCTTTTAACTGTAACCACGTCATTATTGATGTGTGTGTGTATCTTGAAACCAGACACCACATGCCAGTGTTGCATTATGCAGCGGAAAAACTCTCTTTTCTCCTCAACTCTCTCTTCCTCTCCTCTCCTCCTCTCCTCATATCTCACTGATCCTGTTCAGCACACATTGCTAATGGAGCTGAGTTCAATATTACAGGAAGTGTGAAACTTCTTTCAACCCACACAAAATAACCCAATATGTTGACCCAAACCTACCAACTATCATGTATGTCTGTCTGTCTGCCTGTCTAGCTGTGTACTTGCCTGCCTGCCTGCCTGCCTGCCTGCCTGTCTGTCTGTCTGTGAAATGTGACCCTGGTCATGTGATCAGCTTACATGTACAAACACAAGTGTTGAAATAGAACACAGCTAGTTGCAGTCTTCCTGCACACACATCTGCACGTACACACATGCTGTGTGTATATATTTCTCACACAGACATGTGAGTGTGTGTCTGTTAAGAGATGTGACTTCGTAGCATGCCTAGACGGGTTCCTTCTTTTATCTCTCTCTTAATCACTATTTCTCCCTCTCTGTATCTCCTCTCTGTTTCCTGGTGTCTGTGGGCCAGTCGGCAGCAGACGACAGATATTCTGTTGACGAAGGAATGACGGATGTAGAGGAGCTCCTGCTGCTCTCCTCAACACCTGTCCCACCAACACAAGTCCTTATACTACAAAGGACACGTGTGTGTGTGCGTGTGTGAGCGTGTGTGCACATTCCTCAGTCCACTCTGCAGAGGTGCAGCTCCCTGGTTAGAATGGTTGACAGATGTTTCCTACAGTAAACACCGCCCTCCTGTGTGTGTGTGTGTGTGTGTGTGTGTGTGTGTGTCCGTGCATAAACATACTGCAGAGCCGAGCTGGTGGAGAAGCGGACACACTGACAGATGCTGTTAGAGAGAGAGATAGAGGGTGAGGGATAGAGAGAGGGAGGGAATTGAAGGAGAGAGGGATAGAGAGGGAAGGAGGGAGCGATAGAGAGAGGGATAGAGAGGGAAGGAGGGATAGAAGGAGGGAGGGATAGACTTGACTTTTAAAGATACCTTTATTGGGCAGTTGGAACTGCCAGCTAACCAAGCAGTTTCACCACACCAGACAATCATTATCCAAACCCACCCATTTCATTTACAATTTCACTTTTCCAGTCAAACAACTACGCAGAAAAAAGTCCCAAGTTACAACTTGAGTTCTAAACCCCCCTCCCCATCCACTGTGCACAAAGCACCCCTCACACATCAACAAACCCCCCATCTTCCCCACCAGTTTACAGTATGAGAACTCAATTCGCAACCTTGCCGTGACCAGCCCCAGCAACACTGCTCTTGCATCGAGCGACCCAACTCCCAAGAGCCTACTCTTTCTCGTCTTCCATATTACAAACTTGGTCTGCCCAAATAACAAATTCACGAGGCATGCTCTCCTCTTCTCCGGAACTGTGTACCTAGGTCCCCCTATAAACAGCGTCACCGTAAGGTGGGAAGGGGTAGAGAGAGGGAGGATAGAGAGAGGAAGGGATAGAGAGAGGGATAGAAGGAGGGAGGGATGGAAAGAGTGAGGATAGAGAGTGCAGGGGACAGAGAGAAGAAAGATGAAAAGTTCGAGAAACATAGAAAAGGACATTTTGTTTGGCCTATGACTTTGACAACCAGAATGCCTACACACTCTCCACATCTGTATTCTGACACCATGGAAACAGACCAGTACAATAGCCTGGTACCACACCAGACCATACTGCTGTGTACTGCAGTAAGTCTTCAGTGAGAACAGAGTTGTCTCAAGTTACACTGAGAATGCTCTCTCACTCCCAGTCTATCGATCCAGCCTGCTTCCTGTTTGCTTATGTCTCGATCTCATCTCTCTCTCCTATTCATCCTTTCCTCTTTTTCTTGGATCTGTTGTCCTCCCTTCCCCCTCATCCTTCTCTTTCATCCCTCTCTCCCCTATCTCCACTCTGACTCCCCCCCTCCTTGTCTCTTCCACGTTCCCTCTCTCCTCTCCTGTCTCCTTCCTCTCTCCTCCGTTCTGTCCTCGGTCTCTACCAATCTCGTTCAACTATTCACTTTCGATGTCAACATCTTCAATCAACTCCCTGCATTTCTACTCGCTTAATAACCCCCCTCCCCCTTTCTCCCTCCCTCTGTCCGCCTTTCTCTCCCTCTCTTTCTCTCGTTCACTCTCTCTCCCTCTCTCTTTCTCCCCCCCCCCCCCCCTCCTCCTCCAGTGGCTCTTGGGCGTAACCAGGTGCTGAAGAGGGACAAGCCCAAATGGAAGAGTGACTACCCGATGACGGCGGGCCAGCTGCGCAGCAAGAGGGATGAGTTCTGGGACACGGCGCCGGCTTTCGAGGGCAGGAAGGAGATCTGGGACGCCCTCCGGGCCGCGGCGCTCGCCTTCGAGAGCAACGACCACGAGCTGGCCCAGGCCATCATCGACGGGGCCAGCATCACGCTGCCGCACGGTACGCTGACACACACGCACACATATACACGCACACACGTGCACACACACACCTAAACACTATCTCCTCTCTCAGAGAGGCCCTACACACAAACACACCCGTATAAAAATGCTGCATAGTGTGGAGGAGGGAAGAGAGGGAAAAGAGAAGGAGAGAGAACGAGTAGGTGAGGAAAAAAGAAGAGGAGACAGAGAATGAGAGGGAGAGGGAGAGGTATGTGTTCCAGAGTTAGTGTTCTAGACGTCCCCTAGCCTAACAGAGGAGGAGGAGGGATGGAGGGAGAGAGAGAGATGGAAGGGAGAGAGAGATGGAGGGAGAGAGAGATGGAGGGAGAGAGAGATGGAGGGACGAGAGAGATGGAGGAGAGAGAGAGATGGATGGAGAGCGAGAGATATGGAGGGAGAGAGAGAGATGGAGGGAGAGAGAGAGATGGAGGGAGAGATTGAGGGAGAGAGAGAGATGGAGGGAGAGAGAGAGATGGAGGGAGAGATTGAGGGAGAGAGAGAGATGGATGGAGAGCGAGAGATATGGAGGGAGAGAGAGAGATGGAGGGAGAGAGAGATGGAAGGAGAGAGAGATGGAGGGATTAGAGGTATGGTGCAGTGATGTGTACTTCCTCTACAATCTCATTGTCCTACACTCACACACACACACACTAACACACACACACTGTCTGTCAGCTGTCTGTCTATCTACCAGGGGTGTTTGTCCTTGCGCTGTTATATAGCCTCCAGACAATCCTAGCTTTAGCAATCCTGGCTAGTATCACACATGGTGTCAGGGGGCAGCCATCTTGGATCAGACAGGGTGTCAGAGGGCAGCCATCTTGGATCAGACAGGGTGTGGGGGTGTCGAGATTGCAACCAGATGAGTTGCAGCTGTAGATTCCTGAAATATGATGTCACAGTCTCTGGAGAGAGGGAGGGATGGAGAGAAGGAAGGAGGGATGGAAGTAAGAGGAAAGAGGGGGAGGGCAGAAATACTTCTCTGAACTACAATGCAACAACAGAAAGACATTGGGGATACTCAGCCTCTTCCTAACTCTCTGTTTTCGATGTCTTTGTTCCCTCTTAACAAACACCGAGTACATATGCAGGATTGTACAACTGCTCATATCGGTATAACCTGTGCAAGTTATGTGGATCATATCAGTGTGCTGGGGTGTTTCTGTGAGGCAGAGCAGACTATAGCCACTGCCAGTCTGGAGCAGGGAATCTGTCCCCTTGTGGACACACGGGGGTACTGCACCACAGCTGGAGATGTGAGGGGATGGGGGGGGAGGGGAAGGCAGAAGAGGGGAGGAGAGGTGAGTGGTCTGCCTGTGGTATGACAACTGGAAAGCCCCTGTTTCCCCCCCCCCCCTACCTCCTTCCCATGTGAACTGGTGGTCTGGCTACCAAGAAGTGAGTCTTTCGTGTGTCAGGTGACATATTAGCGGTCATACTCCCCCCCCCCCCCCCCCCCCCCCCCCATTGTAACAACACACTATCTCTCACCAAGAGAGATTGCTGTAGTCTGAGTGTTGAGTAATATAGTCGCGTTGAAGTTCCTGCAATGTAATATTTGCCCTATGAAGTAATGGCTGGTGGTCATGGTGTTTCTGTTGAGTAATACAAGTCTAAACTGGGGGTGTAGAGCTGGTATCAAGCCGTGTTAAGCCTGTTTGGAATCTCCTCACCTATACCTGGCTTCACTGGGCCTCCAGGCAATGATACCCCAGCAGTTGCTGGGAAATGTATGTGTGTGTCAGATATGCCCTGACTCTGTCTGCTGCCTTCTCTGAGGTTGGCTATTTATAGACAAGCTAGGTGGTGTGTGTGTACTTTTGTATTTATAGCAGCATGCCTGTCCCCATCTGTAAGGTCAGAGTTCATTCCCCTAAACCACCCCCCACACACAAGCACACACACACTCACACTAATTCCGGGTAGGTAGAGAGCAGGGATGAGTCCATTGACAGTTTACAGTGAAACACACTATGAATGAACAAACATATCTCACTCTCTCCTCCCTTGTTCTGTTGTCACTTCCTTCTTATTCCACACATTTCACAGGACAGTTCCTCTATGCAGTCGCTCTGTGATTTCCGAGGAGAGCCCAAAGAACCACAGCCCTCGTGTAAACAAAGCACACGCACGCCTACGCACACGCTAACTCCCTCTCCCCCCCCCCTCTCCCCAGGTGCGTTGACGGAATGCTACGACGAACTGGGGAACCGCTACCAGCTTCCTGTCTACTGTCTGGCCCCGCCCATCAACATGATTGAGGAGCGCAGCGACGGCGACAGCCAGGACTTCCTGTCCGAGCCGGCGGGCGGCGGGAGCGAGGGGACGGAATCCCAGCTCCGCTTGCGCCTGTCGACGGGGCGCGACCTGCGCCTGGCCGTGCGCTCCTGCGACAGTGTGCTCCACATGAAGCTCCGCCTGCAGGCGCAGGAGGGCGTGGCGGCGGCGGCCCAGCGCTGGTTCTTCTCCGGGCGGCCCCTGACCGACCGCCTCCGCCTGGACGAGCTCAAGATTTCACGAGACTACGTGGTGCAGGTCATTGTGAGCCAGCCACCACAGCCGGAGCCGGAACCTGCCGCCACAGATGGACACACGCCCGCACGCACGCCAGAACACACGCCTGAACACACACCTTTACACGTACCGGCCCTGGTCTCTCCAGCTGTGCCAACTCAACCACAGGACCCCACACCTGTGGAGAACTAGGCCTGTCCCACACACACCTGCAGAACACACACACATCAGCAGAACACACACACACACCTGCAGAACACACACACACCAGGAGAAAACACACACCTGGAGAACACACACACACCTGGAGAACACACACACCTGGAGAACACACACACCTGGAGAACACACACACCTGGAGAAAACACCTGGAGAACACACACCAGGAGAACACACACACCTGGAGAACACACACACACCTGGAGAAAACACCTGGAGAACACACACCAGGAGAACACACACACCTGAAGAAAACACACTGGCACACTATGAGAACACACACACTCCTGGAGACGACACACACACCTGGAGAACACCTAGAGAACCCACACCTGGAGAACACCTGGAGAACACACACACACCTCGAGCCAACAGATTTCATAGACATGGATTACAGACACAGCGGGAGTCTGTGTCCATCTCTTCTCCTTGTTGGCAAGGCATGCTGGGATATCAAGGGGCGTGACTGTTGAGCAAAGGACTCTGGGAGACGATAAGGAGCGGGAAGAGACTCTGTCATAGCAACACCTATCTCCCTGGCAACCCTTGTTTTTAAGCTTTTACTAATTTCTTGATATATAAAAAATATTTCTGGATTTGGTGGAAACTGAACAACCAAAACAATATTAAAATGAAAACAGAAAATACAGGTTTATAATCTACACCCCCCTCAAGAACAGTGGTCTGGTTCTAGAACCTTCAGAAAGACTGGAAGGCAGTGTTCTAGAACACTCAGAATGGAGGGCAGTGTTCTAGAACCGTGTAAAAGAATGAAGGGTGGTGTTCTAGAACCCTCTGAAAGACTGGAGAGCAGTGTTCTAGAACACTATAAGAATGGTCGGCAGTGTTCTAAAACCCTCTAAAAGAATGAAAGGCAGTGTTATAAAACCATCTATAAGTTCGGAGGGCAGTGTTCTAGAACTTTATGAAGGACTACACGGCCATGTTCTAGAACTCTCTGAAGGACTGGAGAGCAGGGCTCTAGAACCCCTGCAGCTCCATCTCGGCAGTTCCGCTCTCACGTGGACATTCTACTAGTCACCTCACACACCTCACACACCTTTAGACCAATCAGATGTTTTGTTTGGACCCTGTCAGAGGTCAGTTCTTGGCTTGCAAACTTTAGTTGCTAGGCACTGCATTGCTTTAGGTAGCTTTAAAATGGTTTCTTGTAACCATCCCATAATGTAGACCTGACACTCTGGAGGTGGGGGGGACGCTGTTCAAACTGAATGTGCTGGTTGGGGGGTTTGGGGGGGTGAGTGGCAGGATGGGTGGGGGGCTGGGGGCGTATGGTATCTTTGCAGTGTTCACTATGCTGTTAGACATTCGCGTTTCACCTTTTAAGAAGTGTAATATTATCGGCATTATGTAATCAACGTGTGCGTGTGCGAGAAAGAGAGAGTATTGCACGCTTCACGAGGTATGAGTGAATATCCATTGTCTATCTGTGTGTAGGTATTTGGGTGTGCGTTTGTGTGTGTGCGCGCGCACTGTACACGTGTATATGAGGTCCATCAAGGCTCATACTTGATGAACAAACAGACTTCATTTCTGAACAAACTTTCTGGAACACAGTTGCATATTTTGATGAAATAGGGTAGGATGTTTTTAATTAAACCGACCAACATTTGTACTCCCCTATATCTGACGGTCTCTTTATTTACTGTAAATGTGAATCCAGTGTGTGTGTATGCGTGTGTGTTTGTGTGTGTGTGTCTGGGGTGGGGGGGGGGGGGGGGGGGCGAGCGGGGGAGGTACAGCAGGATGGGGATTGAGGAAGGGACAGGAGGTGGGGGTGGCAGTGATGACATACACGTCATCAAAGCAGAAAAAGAGTAGTGTGTTTGTTTCTGTGGAATGCAGGAGGGAATGAACCTGTTGTGAAAACAAGAGGATGTTATCTGGAACTATAACAATGCTGCTCCTTTCACTGTGGTTCATAGGAAGTAGTGTGTCATACAGTTCAGCCATGTCATTTTAGGTACCAATATTCGACCACTTGTTCAAGTTTTCAACTCAAAGGTTCCAGTCCTTTCTGTTTTTGATTTGTGACTTGACTGCCAATCAGAGTGCTGTAGATCCGACACTGGGAGCCAATCAGAGAAGCCTTAGAGGACCCAGTGGATGTTTAAACGGGGTGACCTTTGCCGACAGAATCTTCAACTTCCTGTCTGGGTTTCTACATGGCGCAAAGACGGAGGGAAACGTTCATGTTCTCCCCTGACCTGGAAAACACTACTGCCGTTCTTATGACTGGGATCTCTCTCACACACACACACTCACACACACACCATATGTGTCATATTCTCTAGGTCACTGAAACCTAGGCTGATAAATGAGAGTAGTAGATGTAGCTGTAAATGTCATACTTCAATAATGATCAAGACTTACAGGATGCAACAGGAAGATGATTTCAAATAATAATAATATACGTTTGTTGGAGAACCTGTCTCACGTGAGGAAGTGGACCTGTTATGCACCTTCAATGGGAGTCTGTTTAACTTGTTTACACACACGCACATGTCCATACCAGGGTTAACCTGACACTAAGTAAGAAATCGTCATCTGTTCTCTCTGCCAACCACTTCAGCTCCCTACTTCCTTAATCAACTGTTTCTCTCTTTCTCACTCTCTCTCTTTCGCTCTCTCTTTTACTGACTCTCTGTTTCTAACTTCATTTGCATGTGAAATGTCGTTTTCCATTTAAATGAGTTGAATAGAAAATGCAATACAACCCAAACATGACATACCCAGATGACTCTGCCTTGGTAGTCTCATCCACAGGGAACTATTTTGGTTTGTCCCCTCCCTAGCGAGTTGTCTGTGGGTGGACGGTGCCATCGGGCAGTCAGGGGGATATGAGCTGGTCTGTTGTGTCATAATCTGGGGGTGGTGGGTGTCTGTAATTGTCGGGAGGTGGTGTGTGTTTGTGAAAATTAATTTTTGGGGTTGTGTATGTGTGCAGAACACACACACATGTAAGTGTAAACTTTTTTCCTCTGCATTTTCCCATCCTGCTGTATTGTCTCCCAGGGCATCCAGGAGCAGTGATCCACCGTCACAAAGACCGAGTGCTCCCCTCATGCCTGGCCAGGGACATAGGCAGGAGAGACATCTGTTCTGCATGTTTTATTAGGGTTCTTTTGCAGAGGAAGCACTCGAGAGCATGAGGGGAACATGCAAACTCCACTCAGAAAGACCTGCGAGATACCTGAGCCCATGTGAGCACCCAACAGCCCTCAGCGGGAATCAAACCCAGAACCTGCTGTGAGGTGCCACTGTTCCACCGTCTGGGGGTGGTGTGTGTGTCTGTCGGTGATGTGTGTCTTGAATCAACTGGTGGCGGTGTGTGTGTGTGTCTGTAGTTGTCTGTGTGTGTGTCTGTAGGTGTCTGGTGGGTGGTGTGTGTATGTCTGTAGTTGTCTTGGGGTGGTGTGTGTGTGCGTGTAGTTGTCTGGAAAAAGTGTGTGTGTCTGTTGATTTATGTGGGTGGTGTGTGTGTGTAGTTGTCTGGGGGTGGTGTGTGTATGTAGTAGTTGTCTGGGAGAAGTGTGTGTGTTGGTAGTTGTGATGGTGAGTGAGTGTGATGTGTGTCGCTGAGTGTGATGTGTGTCGCTGATCCCAGACGATCCCACTGTTCAGGGTCTTGTGACAATGTTGTCAGCACCAGCGCAAAATGGAAATACACACTTCCTGAAACCTGGTCATGACATCATCAGTCGCTCCTTCCACCCTCCTTCTCCTCCCTCTCCTTCTCCCTCCCTCCGTTTCCCTCCTTCCCTTCCTCCCTCTCCCTCCCTCCCTCCTCCCTCCCTCCCTCCCTCCCTTCCCCTCCCTCTCTCCCCTTCCCTCCCTCCCTCCCCTCCCTCCCCTCCCCTCCCCTCCCTCCCTCCCTCCCTCCCTCCCTCCCTCCCTCCCTCCCCCCCTTCCTCCCTCTCTCCCCCTCCCTCCCTCCCCCTCCACACAAGACAGACCAGATACCTGTACTCTGAAAGTTTCTCTGTTTGTCTGTTTGGAAACTCTGCCGGTTGCCCACTACGGGGATTACACAGGTGGGTATGAGTGAAGGGGGTTGCACCTGGCTGAAGATAGCAGCGTGCTAGTGATGGTGGTGTGTGTCAGGTCATGAGGCTGAAATGAGAAGTGTTCTGGGCTAGGGGTTAGGAACACATGAGGTTATGTTCAGGTAGCGCTGCTAAAACCACACGCCCACACACACACGCTCAGAGGCCTGGACTGGGGCTTGCAGTCCCCTGTTTTTGATTGTGGACCTGACCTCATTCCCACACAAACACACACAGTCTCAGCCTCTGCAACACACAAGCACACTACACACACACACTTCCCCTTGTGTGCCCGCCGGGCTTTCCATGGTTCTTTGTCCTCCATATATACAGGGATGCTGAACCGAACAGCACAGAGCAGAAGAAGACTCACAGTGAGAACACACACAGACCCAGCTATCACACACACACACATAGCCAGCTATCACACAAACACACACACAGCCAGCTATCACAGACACACAGAGAACCAGGACTGGGTCAGACCAGTGTGGATTCATCTCTCCTCTCAGCCCAGCTCCACTCAGCCCATCAAGGTGAGTCACAGTCTCTACTGGATCCAGCCTGAGTCCACAACACGGTCAGTCTGATTCCAGAACCTGTTCAAAATAACAAGATAATAATAATAATAATATTGTGAACTTGTTCAGAATTAAGCCTAATGACAGGGGTGGACCATGATTGACACCCTGGGTTGCTGACCTGTGTAGACGAGGAGGGTCAAGATTTGTTTAAATCTCTGTCAGACTGACCTTACTGGTGCTTCGGGCTCACAAACACTGTCAGTTTTGTGACTGTGTGGTTTTGGGAAGTGAGGCTTTACACATGGAAGTGTTTGGTTTGGTGTGTAGTTTTTCGGATGTTCAAATATTGTCTATGTGTATAGAATTTCAAAGTGTTGACACTGTATTTCCCTTTATGTTTGTGTGTGCGCTTGTGTGCTTGTGTGTGTTGTATATGCGTGTGTGTGTGTGTGTTATCTGTGTATATGTGTGTCTTCCAGATGGACAGGTATTCCCTGCTGTCTATGACTCTGTGTCTCCTGGTTTGCCATGTTTGTCCCAGCAGTCTGGAGGAAACCTATACACTCACGCCCAACGGTGACTAGTCTCTCTCTCTCTCTCTATCCCTCACTCTCTTTTTCTCTTTCACTCTCTATCCCTATCTCTCTCACTCTGTCTCTTTGTCTCTCTTTCTCCATGTTGTCTGGTTACTAACTTGTCTCTGTTGTGGGTCTCCAGTGTTGGTTCTGAGGGTGAACCTGTCGTTGAAGACACAGAACCTGGTTCCTCTGTTGTGTGGCGAGGCGTACGAAGGCATGGAGGTGCGGTGGATGAAAAATGGAGCGTGGCTCAGCCAGGTTCCCAGGGAGAACCTGGTAAAGGTTCTAGTGGAAGAGAGGAATGGAGGGAACTTCACCTGCCACAACGCAGCAGGAGAGTACCTGAACCACACCCTGGTCCTGGTACAGGAGGGCGCCAGCATGAACACCATACTGCAACATTCTGATGGTACGGACTGTGTGTGTGCGTGTGTGTGTGCGTGGACATGTGTGGGTTACATGCAGACAGACAGACAGACAGGCAGACAGAGAGACAGACAGAGAGAGAGAGACAGACAGCTGTTTTGACGCGCGACCTGTCACCATGGTAACGGCTGTGCGTGGTCTTCCAGAGTACATCCACTGCTGGGCCAACAACTACAGCGGGATGTTCCGTTGCTCCTGGAAACGACATGCCACGCGCCAGGCAGCATCCGTATTCCTGCTCAGCGTAGAACGGTGGGTCCACGCGTAGCAGAGGTGGTTCGAGGCCTCAATTTACATATCAGGCTCACAGAACCGTATATGATCCTGTACTGTAACTAACCTATGTAATAGCTAAACAGAGCTTATGATTCCACTAAGCAGTTTGTTAACCTACTAAAGCTTACCAGTTGCACTGACCAGTTTATGAACCAACAAGACTTTACTAGTTGCACTAATCAGTTTATTAGTTGACTAGACCTTGCTAGTTGCAAGTTGTGAGCTTATCATACTAACAGGACATTGTGTCAGGAACTAAATGAATCAACAGCAAAATAAATTAAATGCTAATACAATTTTAAATGTTACTATGTGTTGTTTTACAATATGTTTACTTAGCGCTAACCATTAAATGCTATTAGAACTGTGCACTTTGTTGATTAGGTGCAGTACTATCTGTATGTCTCTTTGGAATATTTATGTCAAAACGCTACAGTTTATGACCTCTCCATACCAACCTCTCCACATACTCTTTGTACATCATCACTGTGGCTGTCCTGTGTGTGAGTTCTGAGTGTGTGGAGCTGGTGCTCTGTCTCCTCAGGGGCGCCCGGGCGCAGCCGTGCAGCATAGACGGAGACGGAGACGGGGTGAGCTGCATGGACGACGCTAGCTGTGCCTTCACTGAGGAGAGCCAGCCTATCAGCCTCACCCTGCACATGCTCAGTCATCACAAGCTGGAGCACTACAACAAGGTGTTCTTTCTACGGGATATAGGTAGGCACGCGCGCTGTCACACGCACACACCCATACACACACCCACACACACACGCACACACATACACACGCACACACATACACACACAAACACTCATACACACACATACACGTGCCCACATACACCCACACACAGAGGCAGACATACACATTGTGCCTATTTCCCCATTACCCTTCACACAGCAAGCCTCAGCACATCGCCACAAGGACAGTGAATGAGGTGGGTGGGATGGAGGGATGAGATGCCCTCTTCACCCCAAACCTCCTTCTCCTCCCCCCACTCTCCCGTCTCCTCCTCCTCTTCTCCTTCTCACCCCCTTCCTGTCTCAAACTTCTGCTTCTTTTACTCCTATCCTTGTCTTATCTCAGCCCTCCCCCTATTCATCTTCTTACAGGTTTTTACAATCACTAGGACCTGCTTTCCAATACTTTGCTCAGATTTTCTCTCTCACTCTTCATACAGTTCTCTTAACCAACTTGCAGTTTGGCACAGCAGTTATTTCCCCATCCAAAATGCACTAAAACTACCAAAACACTTCATACATGTCTCATATCAACTCATTCTTCCATTACACTAGCAAAGGTTGTCACCCAACTTTGCACTTTGTCACTCATAAAACATTGATCTAAAAAACATCAACAACAGGTAGCATTACATAATGTTATATTTTGTAAAATATCTTTACAAAGTGTGACGATTCGCTATCTCCGTCACCGAATACGTCCCCCCCCCACCCCCCTCAGTGGTGGTGGTGTCTGAGAGAGAAAATAAGTCATGTGATTCGAAAGATGTTGTCTATGGATGTATTTTGTGTCAAAGCAATGAAAAAGGATCCACAGTTTAGCCAACATTGAAAAATCTAGCGATTGTCAAAATCTTATATTACCCCCCCCACCCCCCTCAGTGAGGCCTGACCAGGTGCCACTGACCCGGGCAGAGAACCAGCAGGATGTATTTGACTGGGACTATCCCTCCACCTGGGACACGCCCCGCTCCTTCTTCCCCCTGCTCTTCCAGGTCAAGGTGGTCCGCTACGTCAGCAGCTGTGATGCCACCGACCACTTCCTGGTAGGGTACATCTCACCTACATCCACATTCTTACCACCTCGTCACCTCCTCTCCTTACCACCTCGTCACCTTATCTCCTTACCACCTTATCACCTCATCTCCTTAGCACTTTACCATCTCGTCATCTCATCTCCATACTTCCTTACTGCCCTACCACCATAACACTGTATCTCCTTACTGCCTTTTACCTGTGTCTTGTTATAAGTACTTGGGAACTCTTTTATGTTTTTTGGGGAAGAAGACACTATATATATATATATATAGTGTTGATTTAACTGTGTGTGTGTGTGTGTGTGTCAGACTAAAGAGACCAGTGCCACCAACTACACAGTTACCAGTCACAAACCGTACCGGTTCTGTGTGCAGGCACGAGACCCACTGACCAATGGACCCTGGAGCCAACTGGCCCAAATACAGTAAGCAGATCATGTTAACTCTCTCTCTCTCTCTCTAGGTCTCTCTCACACACACACTCACTATTTCTAACTTTGTCCTCCTAAACCAGAGTGAAGACCAAAAAAATGAAACAGGCAAAGCCACACCACCACTAACAGGTATGACTTTCTGTCTGTTCAGTACTATCATTTAAATGTATTCATTTAGCAGACACTTTTATCCAAGAGAGAGCTTTACAAAAGTGCATAGGTCACTGATCATAACAACGAGATAGCCCCAGACATTGCGGGTAGCCAAAACATGAAGCATACATTGTGAAAAAAACAAAATAAGTGCCAAAGGCCAGAACCATCAGTCTGTCCACTTGCTGTGAGTGTAATCCTCTTTCTCACTGACAGAGCTTGTCCCACACACATCATACCACTGCAGGACCAAACAGGAAGCACCAGCTTGTCTGCCGTGACCATAAGAACCACTGGTCTGTCCATACGGATGCAGTTGTCTGATGTTACTACAGACAGCACCAGTCTGTCATGTTACCATATGAACCATTATTCTGTCTAGTGTCTCTGTAAGACTGAGGACAGAGTTGTGTAAGTTTATAAGCTATAACAGCTATAGCCTTAGCTTGATTTTAAATTATTTATTATTTATTGATGAGGTCATCACAAAATTGAGTAATTAAAGCACTAGTAATGATCTTCCACTCATTTCAACTGTACTTTAATGCTGATGGTATTCCATGTTCTTATTAAATATAGAAAAGCAGCACTTACTCTTGTTATTCTTCACTTGCCATGCTTCAGAATAGCCACAATTGGTAACATTTAGTTATAGGCTACCATTCAGTTATACTGAAAGCATCACCTTACTGTGTCTCATGCTAACAGGTAGTGATCAGACTGCGAACCAGCTATGCTACAGCTAAGGGTCACCAGCAGTGAACAGCTAGGATGTCATCCAATACTAAGAATTCAATTCAGTCCAGAGAATCAGGGGCCTCATTTATCAACCGTTCATACGCACTAATGTGTGCGTAAACCGTGCGTACGAATGGATCCACGCAAAAGTTGCGATTTATCATGACGAAATTTATTGGAAGTGTGCGTAAACCTAAGAATGGTCGTAGCTGAGTGCGAACAATTCCAAGTGGTGAAGGCAATTGCATCGTGAACACGGGAACTCTATGTATTGAAATCAATAATGAAAGCATTTCGCAAGGATTTCCATGAAATATTGAATTCATGAAATATTGTAATGAATCATGGTATAATTGACCACCATAAAGGGAGTTGTTAATATTGGCGAATTGATGTAATGTAGTGTAATGTATGATATAACAATAATAGCCTATGCTCGTGGACCACTATAAAAGAAGGTCAATTAACACGGAATATCTAATATTAAGATGGCAGATATAGCTGTGTTTAGAAGATTTAGCACACGCTGCATTTCGTCAAGAGTGCATTTTTAGAGACAGGTATGACTTTTTTTTACATAAAGAAGTGAGTGGCTCATTACATTTACATTTAGTCATTTAGCAGACGCTCTTATCCAGAGCGACTTACAGTGGACATTCCCCCCGAAGCAAGTAGGGTGAAGTGCCTTGCCCAAGGACACAACGTCATTTTGCACGCCTGGGAATCGAACTGGCAACCTTCAGATTACTAGCCCGACTCCCTCACCGCTCAGCCACCTGACTCCATTAGCAGACATCGTTTCCCTACACCCATTTTAGTGGAATTATGCGAGTATCTAGGACCAACTTTTCTAAGACAAACAAGGAGAACGAATGCCATTCCAGTGCACATTCAGATCCACCTCGGGTATCTTGACGACGGGCACTTTTCAGCGTGAGGTTGCTGATAGGTCTGGCATCTCACAACCCTCCATCAGTCAAACGATGCCTGCTGTTTCACACGCAATCATCAGTAAATCCCGTCAGTACATCAATTTCCCATACACGCCTGATGTGTACAGCTACGGCCTTTTTCGCACTTGATTTTAAATCAAACCACTTTTTTTGTATTTCTGCCAATGAGCGCCTCTGAGAGAAGATGCTGGGTTAACAGCAATCGCTACCTTTTCCCAAATAATATTATTTTTTGGGGTGGTCAAACCGTCAAAGCACCGCTTTGTAAGTGTTTCGAATAAAATGTTGTGGTTACACTCAACCTCCGACACCAAAACCTCCCTTTCCTTTTGGGAAACATTTTCTTTCCTTTCTTGCTAAATTACCTATTATCTATTTTAACTTGATAGCTCCCCTTTTATTGGTGGTCATTCAACTAATTTAGATAATATGGTGCGTTTCGTATGCAAATACTTGTGTTTGTGCACGAATTTATAGACTATAGAACAGGTGAGATTTATCAAGGAAAATCTCCTAGAAGTGTGCGTACGCCGCTCGTACGACTGTTTGATAAATCGCACCTTGAACTGTTCGTGGGAATATTCCAAACCTCCACGTAAGAACAATTTCTACGCACGCTTGATAAATGAGGCCTCAGGTGGTTTGTGAAAGAAAAAAGGAAAATAAGAAAACAAGCATCATTGTTTTATTTTATTTACAGTCAGGATATGTGTACAACAGCCATCCGGTATCAGCTTGTTTCCCCAACACGATCAATCAAAGTCTTCCTCAAACATAAGCCGGTCAGTGAAGTCTGTCCAGACCAGACCTAACATACAGTCTCCATCCTCCCCTGGATATTAACTAGCTCCAGTGTCTGTGCTGCAACAAACTCCTGAAAAGCTCTGCAGCAACAACAACAAAAAACGACATGATGGTCAATAACAAAAGAGTCAGTTGTCCAGGTGTGTGTGTGTTACCCAGGGGTATTTGCCACAGTGAACAGCGCGGTGTATGTAAACTATAGTACCTTAATTTTCACTATCAATTGAAAGCTGCGGACTTCTCTTCTACATGGTCTCTGTCACCAGACAGAACAAAACAAGACTTTACAAGAGAACACAAAAGTCGTGTTACAATAAATACTCCTAGTTTCTAAATGATTCCTATCTAACACGGAAAACAGAACTGTCGGAGCACAGCTGCCCATCTCGACCCATGACAAACCTCTGATCTGACAGTGACTGGACTGGAAACAGATTCCTGGAGAAGCTCCGGTTTCCACCTATCCAACCACTGTCAGATCCAAGGGTCACCTGGAGGAGGAGATGTTTTCGCAACAAACTATGCAGGAATACAGTCGTACAACTGAGTCAAG
This sequence comes from Thaleichthys pacificus, assembly GCA_023658055.1. NCBI lineage: Eukaryota > Metazoa > Chordata > Actinopteri > Osmeriformes > Osmeridae > Thaleichthys > Thaleichthys pacificus. The sequence goes on along the minus strand of CM042877.1, from coordinate 8,030,851 downwards.
AACCCTTTTTAAAATCAGGTAAATCAGACTTGGTTTGATGAATCAAAGCTTGGGACACCAGTCGCTGAGATCGTGGACAAAAAAAAAGAGGTTGTGGTTACTATGGAGACGAGGAGCGCCGCAAATGAGTTAAGTGCTAGAGCGTCTTTAGCGTTGTTGTCGTACGACACCAGTCTCTCCCAAACATAAACTGACCCTTCAGAGCTGCTCTACAACCCCTGCTGAGTGTTCTGTTACTGACAGGTCCGCTGGGGGTTATTGCACTGAGATGGTCAGGCACTGCAGAGAGGTGGAGGAGAGGGGAGGGGGAGTGTTATCCACCTGGAGAAGTGTTCTGAATGGTCTTTCTGAGAACGCTCTATCTACAATAACGACACATCATTTTGAAACATGCTTGCTGTCCTGTCCCCCTCTCCTCCTCCTTCTACTGTTTCCTCTCCCCCTTCCTACAGAATGGGTCAGTGCCTCTCTCTCTCTCCCTCTCTCTCTGTGTCCCAAACCGAAAGTACTTAACTAATCGCCCCCCCTCACATCACACCAACAGGTCCAGTTTGGTTTGGTCGGTTTCCCAATAGCCTGAGTGCAGATCACGTGTGTGTGTGTCCGGTAGGGGGTCAAGTGCATAACGACGTGTATAAACACTGTAACATCGGGGGGGAAGGGGGGGGGGATATACTGAGATATGCTTGGTTGCCATGGGCGGCAGGTGTCCAAAACAGAGGGAGGAGTCAGTCCGATGACATCACGCAGGCTGGCCCCATCCTCTGGGGAGGGGGGGGGGGGGGGGGGGGGAGGGGGGAGGAGGGGTGAGAGGGTGGAGGTGTCCTGTTCCATGTCCACAGAGGATGTCTGCTGCTCCCATCCAGTTCTCCTGCTTTCACTGGCTCTGCTTCTTAGACAGGTACCTAAGAACACACACACACACATTTGGAAAGGGGGTAAGTTCTCACACACTCAGGCAGGTTAGGGTTAGGTGGCAGGCAGGTACGTGTGTGTGAGTGTGCATATGTGAGTAATACCTATGTGTATGCGCGTGTGTGTGTGCCTCACCTCTCCCAGTGCTTGTGGTTGAGGCCGGTGAAGGAGTCCAGCTTGGCTATCTCCCTCAGGTACTGGGACAGCTTGAACAACTCTCTGTCACTGTCTCTGTTCAGGTGGGCCTTCATGAACGGCCGAATCTGGACACAGCAACAAAACATGGCTCAGAGGACTACAAGTCCCAGGTCACACATGGCCGGGATGTAACACCAAATAATCAAAAATAGCACCTTTACAAAGATTCGTTGGATTTATAACCAGGATTGATGAGTTTAGTCGTGTGAGTACTGACCATAGGGAGTTAACTTCAAAAAATGTTGCTGTGTAGCTACACTTCACTGTCGGGCTAGGTGAGGGGTTAAAGGTCGTCTTGCCTACCTTCAGCCCATTCTGTGGGTTCATGAGGAAATTTCTGCCAATGTCGTCAAACATGATGGTGTTCTTCTTGTTGTAGAACTCTCTGTACTTCCCCCATATCACACCTAGCGGCTTCACCTGCAACACACACACGCACGCACAACTTTTGTCCACGGAGGGAAACTGGTTTGCACATGTATACAAAATAGACAGACACAAAACGATAAAAGCCTACATCAAATCGACAGTTAGCCGAGGATGGCAACATCGTGAAACATCCATCACAACCATCACCGTCATAGATCAACACCATCACTACTATCTACCCCCTGAGATCACAAGAATCAACACCATCACTGCTATCTACCCCCTGAGATCACAAGAATCAACACCATCACTGCTATCTACCCCCTGAGATCACAAGAATCAACACCATCACTGCTATCTACCCCCTGAGATCACAAGAATCAACACCATCACTGCTATCTACCCTCCTGGCCTGAACCGGGGAGCCAGGTATGATCGGACACTCAAAGAGTGAAGAGGGTAGGGGCTGACTGAACCTTCTGAACCTGTAACCTGTCTGTTATACAGCTCAGGGACGTCTCTTTACTGGACACCTAGGATTTTACTGCTGACTTTCATTATTTTGGAAAGAGATATTTTGGCTTTGACAGTGAGATTGCCCATAACCAGCAGATTACAGGAAATGTCAATACAAATTCAATACATTCATCCATATTACACACACTTGTATGTGACACACACACCTCCACTACCCCTCTCTTGGGAGTGTGTACGGTGATCATAGCTGCACTGTCCAACATGAAGGTGATCTTGTAGTTAGGGTTGTCCGTCACTCCTAGCTCCTATAGGACAGCGGAGAGAGAAAGAGAGAGGGAGAGGAGAGACAGAGAGGGAGAGATAAGAGAGAGAGTGAAGGTATATTGTCTGAAACACTGCCACCTTGTGGCCACATCATGGATCAAACCATCAGCTGGTGGGTTAGGATGTTTGGTCTGGTGGTACGACCTGACCATTCCAGAATTCTGGAATTGATATGGAACTCTAGAAAAGTCCAGAACGATTTCAGAAATATAACTATCTTCACAGGGAGGGTGAGGAGTCCCTGGTAGAACAGCCTCACACATAGATCACCAACCTTCATTTTAGCGTCTATCCACTTCATACTGGTGGCAGCTGCAAGGAAACAGACAACAAATTACAGTTTCTGGAATCCGTCAGTAAACTAGTCAGTCAACTGGCCAATCAACAGTCAGTCAACCGGCCAATCAACAGTCAGTCAACCAGACAAACAAGGGTCATACCGTATTTTTCGGAAATACATTTTACATTTTTCTTGTGATGGTGCGGTTATAGACGGCTTATAGAACGTTTTTATAGCAAAAAATCAGTAGAAACACTTTTTTCGTGAATGCTATTTTAAGGAGTAACGTCGCACATGTGATCGTTCGAATGCGGGTCTCACAGCGTAACGTCGCATATATGCGTAGCCGGTGAAGCCACCTCCCTGAAATTAGTTTTTGCAGGTTAGGATGTCTGCTAGCATGGTAGTACCAGAGAATCTGCTGCCCCGCAAACAGAGAATGTCTAATAAACAGGCTCTGGTAGTACCATTCTCTGGTAGTAGCATTGCTACGAGTGTTATGCTAGCTAACTTAGCCCGCAAGCTAACTAAAGCTAGCTGGCTACCTTTTCTGAAAAATAACTTGCGCTTTGGGGACCGTGGGAAATATTTAGAACTCACGCGGTTTAAGGTATATTAGTTAATTCCCGGGCAATAGTAAACATAAATTACGCACTTACTTTAATTTTCTAAGTGTGTTACACAAAGGCATGCTGTACTGCCTATACTCGTGCAATGCTTGGTATCATTGTTCCCGTATGAAGTGCGGCATATATTCCAGTGCAGTTTTACTCAGATTTACAAACACAAAGCTCCCATTCTGGTGGGGTGCGGTTTATAGAAAATGTGGCTTAGGGCTGGGCGATATATCGAATATTAGCAGAGCTGCCAACTCACACGGTTTCGCCGTGTGACACACGCATTTCAACCATTTCCCACGCTCTCACGCCACACATTGTATATCTCACGCTGAAAAGGCAACGCCAAACAAGTAGCCAAGCTAACGTTGTAAACAGTAACGGACGATTTGCTGGTCCTTGTGTTGCTTGTGTTTTAAGATCACCGTTTAGCTCCTCTCTGTTAACACACACCGTTTGTGCACATGCTCACAAAGAGCATGTGCACAAACTGAACATTTTTCTTTTTTGATATCGCCCAGCTGTAGTGAAGAGTGTGTGGTGAGGGTATGTGTAGAATGTGTGGTGTGTGTGTAAAGTGTGTTAGTGTAGTGTCTGTGAGTGTGTGTTTTTTGTGAAGTGTGTGTAGCGTGTGTTCTGATTGGCTACGTACACCAGATTACGATGTCGTAGTCTTCATAAGCAGAGGTAAGGAACTCATGGAGGTACGGTCTCATCAGCTCCTGACCCGTCTCTGCACACGACTTGTGATCTGGAGACACACACACACACTCAGATATACACCCACAGATATATACACACACACAGATATAGACACACTGCACTCAGATACACACTAGCTATCTCAAACACACATATACCCAGTCAGAGCATGCTAGCTCTCCTTCACTCACACACACACACACTGACCGAACAGTGTGTAGTCCACATCCAGTACCAGCAGTCTCTTGCCCTCCCTCGGAGGGTTCATCTCTTCCACCTTGTAGTCTTTGACCCTTCGGGCAATCTTGGCCAGGTTCTCTTCCCTGGAGACACGAGGAACACACATTTCAAAGCCTCCGCTGAGTAAATACACTATAACAACATCCGTTAATGAATCACACCAGATACCATAGCAAAGGTGGCCCTGATAGACAGACATTATGATCCTTGCGGACCTGGATGTAGAAGACCAGGACCAGGAGGGCGGAGGGCCTCACCTGTTCTCCACCTCGATGACCTCCTCCTCTATGTCAAAGTCGTTGACCACCTCGTCGTTCTCCGGGGGCGGGGCTAACACCTCTTCCTTCACAGGAACAAAGAGGAGTGGGAGTAAAGCTACCGCCAGCTAACCTTTCACCTCAGTCCTGTGAGTGCGTGTGTGTATGTGCAGGAGAAAAAGTAGGACCCTCCAGACTCCCGGCTCTGCTATTAATCATCAAAATCCTGGTGTATGTGTTCCGTTTGCCTGTCTCTCTGTGTGAGGGGGGGGGGGGGGGGGGGGGAGAGGGAGAGAGAGAGGGAGAAAGGGAGGGCAGGACCCACCAGACTCTCCTCTCTGCTTCCCATCATCATGATCTTGGTGTTGGGCTTCAACTTTAGAGAACCCAGTTTGATGTCATCCTCAGCTGGTTTCCCTGGGAGGGAGACACACAGATGTGGACCAGACCATGTTATCAGGCTGAACAGACAATATTGTCATTGACCGTATGTGACGGGTATGTAACAGCTGTAGCCACGCTCTGCCACGACAAGGCTCGTTCGCCACTCACTGGGCTCGAACGCACGACCTCTGACTTGCCAAGCGTGACCACTACCAGCTACGCCAAAGAAAAGCTAGCTCTTCGTTGACACGGGTGGCCTGTTACATACCTGAGGAGCGAGTTTCACGGTTCTAACTCCGTTACACGTATTGTATTTGTACACAGACAGTAGTGTTGTAGTGCAGGATAGCTTGTCATCCAGGTAGGCAGGTAGCAGTAGCTGACAGACCTATTGATCCTGGAGCACACATATGAGACATACATCCATCATCTATGTGAGACAGATCTATAATGATCTCTCTGACCTCTCACCTTTGACCTTCAGCCCAAGAAGTTTCTGTCTCTCGGGCAGCACTCCCGTCAAGGACTTGATGGACTGTTTGAGATCCAGGACCGTGTCTTCTTCGGATAGGGTGCTGATAGAGTACTCCTGGCCGCCCCACTTAATGATCACGGACACTGACATACTGGGGACACACTCCTACAGTCGCTCACACACCGGGCACGCACCTGCAGCACAGGACCGCTTTTAGGATGAGGGGACCGGGACAAAACCGTGCTATATAGCTAGCGTTACAGACGAGATGAGACACAGGCAGGCAATACGGGTGATTAAGTTTGACTGCAAACGTTAGAAGAAAATCCGTGTACGTATGTAACTCCAAGCGGGGTTATCATGTTTGGTTCGATTTTTTAGTTGGTTTACACAGCAAATATATTTGTGCACGCAAACTGGCTAGCTAGACAGACCATTCATTCGCAGCTAGCTAGCTAACGATGGCTGCAAGTTCAACTCTGAGTTGATTTAGGGTGGAACAACATGAGCGAGCAAAATTGTAACTAACTCTACACAAAACAATGCAATGTCTATTACTACGTTTCATGCCATGTCACGCCGAGTCAACCATTAGATATTATTCAAGATAGTTATGTCCCTCATTCATTCGGCAATGCAATTCTGGCTAACGTTAGCTATGCAGCAAGCTCAAGGGCCTGCCTGACAACCTCAGTTTCATAGCTAGCTAGCTGCTAGCCGCTAGTGTGTGTCTGGCAAACTGAACAGTTAGCTAGCTACACTACTACAGTACAGACAACTAGCTTTGTTAGAGCACACAAGGAAAACAGCAAAGATTCGTACCTAAAAATGACACTTGTTTATGAATTCTGTTAATTCTTAGACAGACGGAGTAGATACATAACCACTGAGGTGGGTTCTTAATTAAAAGCCTTCTCTCGCTACTCTGCTTTCTATATAGTGCGTGGCTCTGTTACACTCTGCGGAGGTTCACGTTATTCTGCAGCTCTACCGGCTTGTTACCAAGCAAGCGCGCGCTGCCGTCGCAACTTCCTGTCGCTCTTGTGTTCGTTACCGCAACGTAACAGCAGGGGACTCCACACAGCATAACATGCATTTCAGATATATGGCTAGAATAATGTATTCATTACAATAACATTAATTCCTTCATACCCCGAACTGTGGTAACAGTAACAAATAGGCTAGCTTTCTAATACACAATTACCGAGGGAAAAAACGACATATAAAACAAAATATCAAAATCAATGTCGCTATGTTCTTATGCTAGCTTTAATTAAGTTTAACTTGGCCTAGAATTATCTCTTCGAGCGTCGAGTTTCCGCCTCGTATCTACTGAAACATTATTATTATTATTACTACTACTATTATTTGCAAACTTGCAACTACTGATGTTCCACTCGATTCGTAGCCTATAGGTGAATCGAACCCTTTGAAACTAAATTGTTTTTTGGCAATGTCCACGAATCGACTCATGGAAACTTTATTAACACACAGTTTCGCCTTAATGCGACAGTGCATATTTCAACAACTAACTTGAAGCAGAGTTCCAGGAGTGCCAGACTAAAATAAACTAAGAGACTTTCATCATCCCTGTGGTTTATTATTGACATTTCGGTTCTCATGGATGACTCATTCAAAGAACTGTTCATTCTGCTGCTGCACGGTTTCAGATCACATCAGAATGGCTCCAGCTAGGTGAGATGAGTGAGAGCCGACGTTCGCATCCTCGGTGGGAATTCCATCATCAGAACCGTTAACTCGGGAGCCGCCGAGTTAAAATGGTTGATATCCGACCGGAAAAGTATCTTGAAACTGAGTTATTCATTGTTGACATCATCCCCTCCATGTAAGTTATTTTTAATGGTTTGTAACGTGCGATAGCACTGGCTGGCTAGCTAGCTAAACCGTTATTGAATAGTTTAGGAATTTCGGGAGTCTAGCCACCAGTTATCTAGCTAGTTATACATAAAGTAAGCAGGCACATGTAGCGGCTGTTAAAGTAAATGTCGATGGTTAGAAGATGATTAGGTACAAATACAGCTTTTTAACTAAGTACCCAACTCGCATCTGCTAGTAGTAGCATGCCAAGCTAAGAGCTAGGTAGGTGATGTGGGCCTGTGTTCCTTCGTTTTGCATTCCGAGGTACGCCAGAAATTGTTCGCCAATGTCGGTTAAAGGAGTTAAGAATCCTTCTAATTGACTCGGTATTAAGTCTGTATAAACATATGGGATACGTGAGTGCTTCACTGAAACATATTTTCTGGAATGTATGTACATTTTTGTGAACTCCTCCCACCCGTGCAAAAGATGGAGGCCCTGGCTTACAAAACGTGTGACTCCTGTTTAGTGCAGGATTTTCTCATCCGCTATGCTAATGAGAAACCCCATATTTTGTTGTCGTTTGTTTGTGTCAAACAAGTGATTCCTCCAAGACAGGATATGCAACATATTCTTGGTGGTGTTCAACATCACGTTTGGCATTGCCAGCACGCCTACATCTCAGCTTTGACACTAGCTAACGTTTGTTAGTTTCAGGCGAAGCTAACGTTTCTTTTTCCACAAAGCAGACGAGAGAGCCGGGGTTACTAGAGTTCATTACAGTCAGACTGGATGCCAAAACACCAGTTATGCAGACCTTGCAAGTCAACCAGCAATTTCCCAGCGAGATTAATTGTATGCATAGTTACACAATCGTTACTGAGACGGAATCTTCTAGCCAGTTGCTAATGTTAGAGATCACCGTCTAAATTGTAACTTCAGGATTCTAAACGGTGATGTAGCGCAGCTAGCGTTAGACAGGGATTCTAGCCATGGCGGCCGGCGTGGAACCACAAGTTATATAATCTCTGAAGACCAATAAAGGGGTATCAAAGCAACAAACGCACGTAAACAAAACACCATTCTCCTCAATCGTGTTGAATAACTGATGAGGCTTAAACGACCATCACATTTCATGGTTCATATCGTCTGTGTAATTCTTTGCAAGGGATATTTTGAGCATGTGTTCATAGCTGCTGAAGGACATGCTAGTTTAAGGAAATAAACGTTGTATCTCTTTAATTAGTCAAGCCAACACTTTGCTTTCTACTTTTTCTTATACACCCCTTTGTCTTTTGCTTTTCCATCCCCCCACCCTCCCTTCCTCTTTCTCCATGTCCCCCACAACTGCTGTCTTCTCTTACACTTTCCCTCTCTCCCAACATCATTCTTTATTCCTCTCCCTCTCTCCTTCTTTTCCCCCTGAATATTAAATTCCATGCCTTGCCCTATCTGTGTGTCCCCCCCCCCCCCCCCTACTGTTCTTGCCCTCTCTGCCCCCCAGTTAGCCCAGCGTGTAGCAGGCCGGCTCGGCTGGGGTGTCATGGCGTTAAAGGAGCGTATGGAGGCGGTGCTGAACGTGGGTCTGCGTGTGCCCAGCATCATGCTCCTGGAGGTGCTGTACCGCTGGGACGTGTCCTCCTTCTTCCAGAAGATCCAGAGGTCCAGCCTCAACAACAACCCCCTGTTCCAGTACAAGTACCTGGCCCTCTACCTGCACTATGTCGGTCAGTAGCTTTGAAAATGTAGAGACGTGCTCACACACTTTATATACTCAATCTGACATACACTTTCACCCACTTTTTTGTGGGGCGGCTGTGGCTCAGGGGGTAGAGAGGGTTGTCTGTTAATCGCAAGGTTGGCGGTTCGATCCCCGACTCATGTGCCGAAGTATCCTTGAGTAAGACTATGAACCCCAAGTCTTCTGCAGCTCTCTCTCCGATTGGAGGATGAGCAACTGAACAGTAACAAGACGTCAATCACTCACAATGTCATTACAACTGGAAAAAAACGGTGAAAGTACAGCAGCGGAGCACTTTATCACCTCCGCTCAGCCTGTCAGTGACAAACAGGGATAGATCCTCCAGAAAATGTACATTTAACTAGAGCTAACGTTAAGCTAGCAATAATTTAGTTTAAATTAATATTCGCAATGTAGTGTTTGTTATGTTGATGGCCAACTAATTATTATTATTTAATTATCGTGACATAGGGTTTCAGATAGTCTATTAACTTTAGCTAGAGCTAGAACCAAACTTTACTCAAGCTAGCTAGACTAGCGAACTCAGTGAATATACCAGTAACGCAACTTCAGTAAAGAAAATAAATTCTGATGCTTACTTAAGCTAGGTATGTGTTAAAATATTCTGGCTTGTATTTTCAGATGAGTTTGTTAGCTACAATTGTTCCTCCCAGAAGAGAAAGATGCCTGATTGCTTCAATGAGGAAGACGGCACTAGTAGTACATTACGATTCAGATAACGAGGAGTCTATTTATGTCCTGAAATTTTGAAAGAAAACCCCCCCGCCGTGGCTGAAAGAAATCCTAGAGGAAACACTGCAGTATTAATACTCCAGCTGTAGTGTTGCAGTCCTGTTGGCTGCTGTTTGCTGGTAGTGGACAGGGCACACTGGCTTTGTTATGATGTCTTCTCTCATAGGGAGCCAGGAATGTGTGGAATCCACTCTCCACACCCTGCTCTCTTATTCTGGACTGGCTCGCTGGCTGGCTCATTGATTGGCTGGCTCATTGACTGGCTAGCTGGCTGATTAACTGGCTGTCTAAGAGTAGTGTGCTGTTATTTATCTTATCTTCCCTCTGATAAGAAGTGTCTTCTCTCCAGCAGGGCAGGACAGGCAGGGTAAATTAATTCTAAGCTTCTGGTCTACCGCAGCATATCTGTGTACCTGCTGACAGGACAGTCTCTGACCAGGCTAGCAGCAGGTCTAGTTAGTGTTCTGCAGCAGGTCTAGTTAGTGTTCTACAGCAGGTCTAGTTAGTGTTCTACAGCAGGTCTAGTTAGTGTTCTACAGCAGGTCTGGTTAGTGTTCTACAGCAGGTCTGGTTAGTGTTCTACAGCAGGTCTGGTTAGTGTTCTACAGCAGGTCTGGTTAGTGTTCTACAGCAGGTCTGGTTAGTGTTCTACAGCAGGTCTGGTTAGTGTTCTACAGCAGGTCTGGTTAGTGTTCAACAGTACTGTTGTCACAGTACCAACATTTCAGTAGTCGATACCAATACCAGTGAAATGTCACAGTACTCTCACTGTTACTGTTACTGAACAACTCATTTGTTGACTGTAACAATCACCTACAATATCTAAGGCTGTAGCCTACCTATGACAACAACAACATGAATACAATCACAATGCATGTAGGCCTAAATGCAAACAATGTGTGTGGACTGAGTGTAGGCCTTCAGCGAACTCAGCATATGACGTAGAGCTCAAAAATATGAATCTTGACTTGAACATAATTTATAAGCAGTAAAAAGAGTGGATTCAACACTCTTCATGGGGCTCTTTAGATGTTGGTCACGCTACAAGCGCAAAACGTAAATATACATCCCAAACTCCAAAACCCATTTTGGCAAACCTGTGGTGCTCTCTCCTTAGTATTAGGTATTGCATTTGCAGTCTGCTGCAAACCATAAAGGACATGAACGGTGATGTTTACCATGTGATTTCCGCCAATTCCGAAGAAACAATGGGCGAAAATGTTTAAGCCCATTTTGACAGATTAATGGGCGGGCGATCATCCCTAACTTTAAGTACTTCTTCACACCTCTGTCCAGTTGGTGTTGAGTGTGCATATTCATTAGCTATTGTCTAGTCTTTGATCTCGTATGCATAACCTCATTGTCGAGTTAGCTTTTGCCTAGCCATCGCACTGGTGGGCTATATCATAGATAGCACCCCGCAAAATGTCACCGAAACTCTCTTTAGCAGCCAGTTAAAGCCCATGCAGGCCAGGAGGAAGGTTCAGGCCAGGCTACAGCAGACCGTCAATAGAGTTCACGTCAGGTCATTTCTTCTATATGGTTTGGTCACATTTCAAAGGTAATTGTGGGGGTGGGGGTGGGGGGGTGTTTTGTCGTCTGTATGAATATGTACTCTGACCTTTTTGTGTGTGTCTGGGCTTAGTGGACTTGGCTGAAGATGGTGATGAAACAGTGAGTTGAGTACGTGCTGATGGTCACTCTGACCAGAGCAATACAGCACAGTTGACTGAACCTTTGAAGGGGGAGTCAGACAGAGAGGGGAGGGGAGGGGAATGAAAGCTGGATTCTATTTTCTCTTTGTCTATCTCTAGATTTGTGAGTCTCAGTATTGAACCCATCTTTAGCTCATCTGCTTCTGAGACTTTCTCACTCTTGTCACACAATCGGCCCTCTTTCTATGGCAAATGTGTGCGGGAATACTGTGTTTTAGTCGAGCGTTTTAGTGTGTCCTATTGGTGTTCTAGAGTGTTGTTTCACATGAACCCTGGTGTGGATCTGTGGGTGGACACAGCTAATCTGGGGAGATTGGCCGGGGAGTGGCAGCCGGCAGTTTAACTGTTTTGCCGACATGCAAATGAAACTACCGGACCAAGACACATTTGGAGAGAGAGGGAGAGACAGAGAGGGGGGGGGGGTGCTTTTTTTGTTAATGATGGAAATTGAGAGAGGGATTTCTGCGACAGAGAGAGAAACAGAGGGAGTGTGTCTGTGCTTCTGCGTTGTGTGGTCGGAGCCTAGCCAGGGACTGAGAGACCAGACGAGTCCAGAGGCACATAAGCCTATTGACAGGGCTGGCCGGCGGAATATAGCGCTTTAGATGACGCAGCTACACACACACACACACACACGCGCCCAGTAGGGGAGGATAAAGCTGCCCCCCTTGCAAATCTCTAATCTCTGCTTCTCGCCACCCTGGCACTGTCAGTGACATTCTCTCACACACACACACACACCATTTGCGCTGCAGACAAACAGGGGTGATCATTGTTGGGTGGGTGGATGAAGGGATGGTGAGGTGGGGTCTATGGTGGAAGGTCTGTGACTGTCTGCTCGTGTCTCTAGTCACTGCTGGTCTCTCCAGGTTCTATCCTGAGGCTGGAGCTACAGATTGCACCTGGTCTGGCCCATACTGTGTGGTTTCCCTGTCTGACTGGTGTCCCTGCTGGTCTCTCTCCAGGTTATATCCTGAGCCTGGTGCTCCTCACCCTGCCCAGGCAGCACCTGGTCCGCCTCTACCTGTACGTCCTCACTGCCCTGCTGCTGTTTGCTGGACACCAGGTCTCCAGGTCAGACACGCATCACACACACACACCAACACCTAACACACACACACACACCTAACACACGCACATACCTCACACACACACCTCACACACACAAACCTAACACATACCTAACACACGCGCACACACCTAACACATACCTAACACGCACCTAACACACACGCGTCACCTAAACACACATCACCTAACACACACACACGCATCACCTAAACACACTTCACTCCACACACACACGTCACCTCACACACACTCTCAAGGCACCTAACACACGCTCATGTCAGCTAACACACGCACACGTCACCTACCACACATGCACATCACAATAACACATACACGCCCATCACACACACACACAGTGACAGGTAGTGTGTTGTGTTCCAGGGACTATGTCCGTAGTGAGCTGGACTCGGGCTATGAGGGCCCTCTCTACCTGGAGCCCCTGTCCATGAACCGCTTCACCACCGCCTTGATCGGTAAGAACACACACACCTGGACACACACACACTCGCCCTTGACACACACACGTGCCTGGACCCAAACACATGCCTGGACACACACACAGTAACACACACACCTGGACACACACACGCCTGGACGGACACACACACACACACACACACACACACACACACAACAACACACACACACCTGGGCACACACTCGTGCGCCTGGACCCACACACATGAGGTGTAGTACGTGTCACCGGGTAATATGCAAAGGGTTCAGTAGCGCCTGCACACGCCTGCACAATGATATCAAACCTCTGAACGCACGCGAGAACTTTACATTGACTTACAATGGACACATGCGTTCACACACACGGCATGTAAGCATCTCGCTGGCGTTGTGCACACATGTTTTATTGACGTGTGACCAACGTGTACGTGTTGCGTACACTACACCTGCCATACGCCTCAAATACACCAGACCTACGCCTACGTGAACACTACGCCTAACTGTTTGATGGATATCTAGGCGTGCGCACAGGCAGGTGTCATGTGTGCTTCGCATACTGACACAAACGGCTGCGCACACCTGCCCGCCTAGACGCGTGAGCTCTTTCGGTTTGGGTTGGAATAGGTTTCATCAAGGGATCGCTGTTTCCAAATTCGTTCTGTGCCACTACGATGAACATCCTCACTAGAAGCGCAGATGCATTTTCCCTACTCGTTGCCGATAATTAACTTGCTTTGGGTCAATATGTTATTCATGTTTGTGTTGTTAGTCGGCGATTATTGCCTTCTACAATTTTTGCATGGTGGATGTGAGTCCAGCGTGCGCAATCTGCGGGTTGGCCATGGCGCTAATAACACTACGTTTGCAAATGTACGTGTACATGTTTATGTGGCGTAAGTGACTTTAGTCTGTAACACATTACATTTAGCCAAATGATTGAAGGGCTAAACATCAAATATTGAAAGGCAATACCAGTCACCGACTAATAACACGAACATGAATGACATATTGACCCACGGTATGTTAATTTAACTAACGCCCATCACCTAAATGTAACAACTAAATGTAAATGTAATTTTCGGACAATGGCTCTGCGCTTCTAGTAATGAGGATGTAACATTTACATTGAGTCATTTAGCAGACGCTCTTATCCAGAGCGACTTACAGTAAGTACAGGGACATTCTCCCCGAGGCAAGTAGGGTGAAGTGCCTTGCCCAAGGACACAACGTCATTTTGCGCGGCCGGGAATCGAACCAGCAACCTTCGGATTACTAGCCCAATTCCCCACCTGACTCCCTGATGTTCATCGTAGCACAGAGCGAATTCGGAAACTAATTTGATCACACACGTCTGGACACACACACACACACACACACACAGCAACACACACACCTAGACACACACATGCCTGAACACACTCACGCATCAACACACACGGCTGAACACGCATACCTCAACACACGCACCTAGACACACACACGCTTGCACAAGCTCACACACACACACACCTGAATACTCTCACATGGACACAGCTGCTTGAACACACACGCCTGAACGGTCTCACCGGAAGACACTCACACTTCGACACACGCAGGTACTTATAAAACTCCATAACATCAAACGCAAAAATGCTGAACACACACCGGACTGTGACCACCAACCCGGCAGTCTGGTTTGGGTGCCTGGACGGCGCCATATGCACCAGGCTGGATGGCCCTCTAGCTAACCATCCGCCCTCCTCAGGTCAGCTGGTGGTGTGCACCCTCTGCTCCTGCGTCATGCGGACCAAGCGCATCTGGCTGTTCTCAGCCCACCTGCTCCCCCTGGTGGCCAGGCTGTGCCTCGTCCCTCTAGAGAGCATCGTCTTCATCAACCGCTTCTCCATGATCTTCACAGGCCTGGAGGTCTTCTACTTCCTGGCCTCCAACCTGCTGGTGCCCTACAACCTGGCCAAGACAGCCTACCGCCAGCTAGTACAGGTACTGAGTATGACTGTAGTAACACCAACAACATACCACAGGGCAGTACAGACCATGTAGCAATACTGTAGAAATAATATAATACTGTACTTCTACTGTAGTAATAGTTATACTGAAGTAATAATACTGTAGAGTCTTTGTATCATTCTATCATTTCATATCCGACTTCAAATCCAAAATCTGAACCAACAACGACCTGTTATTTCCTTGTTCGTTTACAAATCCAGAATCTGAACTAATAACAGGCTGTTTTTCATGGTTTTGAGTTTGTTCTGAGAAAGAAAAACATGAGAAAGAGATTTTTGTTGTCTCCGATTTGTTGTCATTTAACATTTCTGATATGTTGTGTCCTGGAATTTTTTTACACAGTAGGCAAGTTTAACATACCCAGGATATCTTACCGTACTGGCTTCTAACAACCACAATCACATATGAGGTGTCACGACACTTGTTATTAACTTGTTAAGCTATGAGCGTATTTACGTAAAAGGAGCAGTGTTTGCATCATATGACCAAGTCTACCAGAGCCACATATTTTACACAAGATGAGCAAACTGTAACATTAAACAAATACGAAGAATGAAAAAATATCATCCAGACTAAAAGCAACACAGTTGCTACCAAGGGCAGAGGAAGGAAAGCTGGCAAAATAATTGCAGACTGTGTGAATGCATACAGTTATAGGCTTATCAATATTGCTGCCTCATCATTAATGGACAAGTCGATATGACTTTAATTACGATTGTGTATTCCATCGAATTGTGTTGCATAGACCTATTCTCAGCTGGAACCCCAGCAGCTGCAACCCAGCTGTGTTAAACCCCAGCTCTGTTAAACCCCAGCAGTGATAAACCCCAGCTCTGTTAAACCCCAGCAGTGATAAACCCCAGCTGTGTTAAACCCCAGCTGTGTTAAACCCCAGCTGTGTTAAACCCCAGCTGTGTTAAACCCCAGCTGTGTTAAACCCCAGCTGTGTTAAACCCCAGCAGTGATAAACGGTCTTGGGACTTGGGCCGAATCCCAATACTCTGTCTTCTCCCTACCCCTTACCCCTAGCCTTTAGCTTTGCGCCTTCCCGTGAGAGTAAGTGGTGTCCCAATACTCTTTTTGATCGAGGGCTAGGGCTAAGACGAAGGGGTATGAAACCCTTTAAAACCAAGTGAGCTCGGGAGCTTACATGAAACCAAGGGGTATGTGAATACTGCGCTACCTGCAACAATGGCAGACAGATCATCCAGAGAGTCCCATCAATGTAATATTTTCGGCTTAAATAATTGATCAAAAAGTTATGACAGTCTTGTTTTGTGCTCTACACAGTCCTGTACATATGTATTTGCAACCATGTTCTTAACGGAAACGTTTAAAAAAATCGCTAGTTTGCTACGCTAACGTTACATTGTTGATTTGCACAACAGTCCTGCATTTCTCTTATTTGCCTTGAATGGACTCCATGCATGTCTACTGTTTTAATTAAACTCCATTAGCAGTGAATTTCCAACAAATTTTGTTTGATATCAGTGCATAACACTACTTGCTTTGGAGACATCGATATACGTAACCGTAACCAAGTGTCTCATTTCATAGGGCTATGTAGCCCTTACCCCTCAGTTTCGAGACACAAGGGCTAGGGGTAAACTAAGGGCTAGGGGTAAACTAAGGGCTAGGGGTAAACTAAGGGCTAGGGGTAAGGCGTAGGGGTAAGACAGAGTATTGGGATTCGGCATAAATATAGAACAAAAAGAAAAACATATTCATACCTGTAAGTAAGGAGGCTTACTGATCAAGGCTTTAATGCTTTTATCAGTCTGTTTTAGGATATCAATATACAAAGGCCTATAGAACAATGAAATTGCTTCAAAATAGCTTGAAGCCGACACAGTACACCAGGAGAATGAAAATCCATATCTATAGCCATGTTTCCCCCAGAACTCATTGCATTTCTGGGGAGCACAAAGCAGGAACATTCTTCTCCGGGGTGGTACTGTCCAAAATACAGGAACCAGGGAGTTCCTGCTCTGGGGTGGTACTGTGCAAAACACAGGACATTTGAGGTGGGGCTTGCTGAGCTGAACATTTCTGTTTTCGCGACAGCATAAGAGTGTTTGGTGTCTCCAGGTGTAATGAGTGTTTGGTCTCTCCAGGTGTAATGCGTGTTTGGTCTCTCCAGGTGTAATGAGTGTTTGGTCTCTCCAGGTGTAATGCGTGTTTGGTCTCTCCAGGTGTAATGCGTGTTTGGTCTCTCCAGGTGCAATGCGTGTTTGGTCTCTCCAAGTGTAATGAGTGTGTGGTCCCTCCTCTGGTGTGTCCAGGTGGTGGAGGTGTACGGTCTCCTGGCCCTGGGCATGTCTCTGTGGAACCAGCTGGTGCTGCCGCTGCTGTTCATGTGCTTCTGGCTGGTCCTGTTCACCCTGCAGATCTACAGCTACTTCAGTACAAGGGACCAGCCCACCTCCAGAGAGAGGCTGCTCTTCCTCTTCCTCACCAGGTACGTCTGTGTGTGTGTGTGTGTGAGGTGAGTGCGTGAGAAGGTTTGAGGGAGGTAGAACAGCCAGACAGAATGCTCCTTCTAATTGTGTGTGTGTGTGTGTGTGTGTGAGCAGTATTGCAGAGTGCTGCAGTACTCCCTACTCCCTGCTGGGCCTGGTGTTCACCGTGTCCTTCATCGCCCTGGGCGTCCTCACCCTCTGCAAGTTCTACCTGCAGGGCTACCGAGCGTTCATCAATGACAACACCGTGCACAGGTACCAGTGTGTGTGGTCCTTGGCGTAGTTGTCGTCTACATGACGTGTGTGGGTGGGTGTTGTGGCTGGAACGAAGAAAAATCGCTAATTATCTCCTCCCCCTCTTCTCTCTCTCTCCCTCCCCCCCCCCCTCCAGGGGGATGACTGAGGGCATCACCCTGCTTATCCTGGCCGTGCAGACGGGGCTGATAGAGCTGCAGGTCATCCACAGAGCCTTCCTCCTCAGCATCATCCTCTTCATCGTGGTGGCCTCCATCCTGCAGTCCATGCTGGAGATCGCTGACCCCATCGTCCTGGCTCTGGGGGCCTCCAGGGACAAGTACGACACACACACACACACGCACTCTCTTTCTCTCTCGCTCTCTTCCAATCACTCATCTTCCTCTCTCTGCTTGTGTGTGTGCGTGCGTGTTTGTCCAGGAGCCTGTGGAAGCACTTCCGTGCTGTGAGCCTGTGTCTGTTCCTGCTCATCTTCCCTGCCTACATGGCCTACATGATCTGCCAGTTCTTCCACATGGACTTCTGGCTGCTCATCATCATCTCCTCCAGCATCCTCACTTCGCTGCAGGTACACACACACACACACTTACTCGCGCACGCTCACTCGTTCAAGACCCCTCGCACACCAGGGCTCTACAATGTGGGTATTTTACAAGCACAGTCTGCGATAGAAAATAAACCAACCTACCGTAATCTATTCCCCCTCCCCCCCCCCCCATATTTTCATTTAGGAGCACATGTACTCCTTCAGAAAAAAGTTTGCGCAGAGCCTTGCACAAACACACACTTGCTTAGTCACTTACTCGCACTCATTTACTCACTCTCACTGTCACTCAATCACTCTCTAACACACACGCTTACTCCCTCACTCAGTCACTCACTTACTCACAGTCACTCACACACACGCATACACTCTATGACCAAACACAGTAATGTCATGCCGTAGTTATACTATAGTAATAATATAGTAATACTGTAGGACTTCAGAAGTAACGGTGCAGTACTGCCCCCCCCAGGTCCTGGGTACTCTGCTCATCTACATCCTCTTCATGGTGGAGGAGTTCCGCAAGGAGCCCGTGGAGAACATGGACGACGTCATCTACTACGTGAACGGGACCTACCGTCTGCTGGAGTTCCTGGTGGCGCTGTGCGTGGTGGCGTACGGCGTGTCGGAGACGGTGTTCGGGGAGTGGACGGTGATGGGGTCCACCATCATCTTCATCCACTCCTACTACAACGTGTGGCTGCGCGCCCAGCTGGGCTGGCAGAGCTTCCTGCTGCGGCGGGACGCCGTCAACAAGATCAAGTCCCTGCCCACCGCCTCCCACGCACAGCTGCTCAACTACAACGACATCTGCGCCATCTGCTACCAGGTAGGGCAGCACCGGTGGGGGGGGGCGGGGGGCAGGTGGTAGTTGTAGGGTGGGGGCAGGAGATAGTTAGGGGGGGGGGGGAGGTGTAATTGTAGGGTGGCATGAAGGCGTGGAGGGATGGTGTAACCCGAAGCCACCATACAGAATTTTAACATTGTGGTTTAAATAATGCCAATAATAATAATATTATTGAATGAAATCTACTATAATGTTAAAAAATACATATTTGGGCATGGGGAGTTTGGGGTGGCAAGTTTGTTTGCCTCCTGTTGGATCTGCCAATGCTCCCTCTTCGGGGGGTGGCTGTGTCTTTAGGTGGGGTGTCTAACTGTGTGTGTGTGTGTGTCCCAGGATATGAAGTGTGCGGTCATCACACCCTGCAGCCATTTCTTCCACGCCGCCTGTCTGAAGAAGTGGCTCTACGTCCAGGAGACCTGCCCCCTCTGCCACGGCCAGCTCAAGAGCCAATCGCAGCCCGTTCCCCCTGCCCCTGCCCCTGCCCCCGCCAATCACAACCCGGCAGAGGTGGGGGAGGCGGTACCGTCGGCAGGCGGGGCTGAGAAGCCTCCGGTAGAGGGAGGGGGAGGAGAAGGGGGCAGCATGGACAACTCTGCTACTGCCCCTAGACCAGCCCCTGATACCCTGGCTGATGCCCCCCAGGTGCCCCTGCCCCCCCCAAGCCCTGAGCAGGGGGGGGAGGAACTTCCCAGTGGGAGGGAGGATCCCTCTGGTAGTGACTCCTCCCACCCTGAGCCTACGGTCACGCATCCCGAACCCTCATTGGATAACGCCACGTCAGACGGCCAAATCATTGGTCCGTCGCTGGGACAGGGCGTGGCAGATGTCAACCACACTCCCGGAGCAACCCCTCCCCCTGATGTTCCAGCTGAGCCACAGTCTCCGCCCCCCTGAACACATACCCTTACCCCTCCCAGAAACACTCCATGCCCCCCCCCGCTCCCCCCTCTTGGATACATACCTTTCATGGTTCAGTTAAATACATTTCATCATAACTTGGTTAACATTTCATCATGGTTAAGTTGACGGTTTGTGGTTAGGTTTGATTTTGGTGTCATGGACCTGTCTGGCTATAACATGACCTTCAGATGCCATAGTGGACCTTCAGAACCTGTTTCTGGACAACTAAGCTCCGAGCAGTTTGGTTATGTAGACATGCTGAGACACAAACACACACAAACACATTGGATGGGGGGTTGTCATTTTCCTCTACACCTGACAGAACACGCGGCCCGAGGAAGGGGTTTGTTTCCATGGACTCAAAGTAGATTGTAATAAGAAAATGTATCATGGTACTCTGGACCCACAACAGTGTGTCGCAAAGTTCTAGAACACGTGTCAGTATTCTAGATCACCAGGGATGTCTGTCTGGTGAGGGTTCTCGAACCCCGACAGTGAAAACATGTCACAGTAGCCAGCTCACCTCTGTGCCACTCGAACCCCACCCCCTGACTCCTGCCCTACTCCTCTCCTCCTCCCCTGGACGCTTCTGGAAAAGAGAAGGAGGGGCGGGCCCCCAGGTTGGCGCCTGCTTTTCATTGGCTGCGTGGACGGACATGGACCTCCCCCCCCCCCTCCCACCCCCCCCCCCCCCTGCGGAGAGCAGACCTAGCATTCAATGTAGAAGCTTTACGCACGCTTAGGACTTGCACGAAGTCACCGCCGTCTGGTAGCCATACCAACCCCGTTTTCATCGGACGTCTGTCTTTCTATGGATGTGTCCCACCTGTCCTGCCACCTGCATTTGCACTAACGTCATCTACAGCGATGCTCCAAAGTCTGTGTCAGGTACCAAATACTTCTGGTGTGTATGAGACCCCAACCCCCCCCCCCCCTCTATATAAATGTGTGTATATATACCCGACGTTCATACATGGAGGGGAAAACAAGTTTTGATAATCAAATCTTACCATGCAGTATTGCAGCTGCTTCTTCTCCCCTGGTATGAAGCGTTGCCGGGCTCGTGTGAACTCTCCAGTGCCCTCTAGAGGTAGGAGGGGGAGGAGCCCGGCCGCGGACGCAGGCGGGAGCGAATCACTGGCCTTTCGTTTCGACAGTATTATTTTAACTTTGGCTGCGGTTTCGAGAATGAATACATGTTAACCATGTAGGATCGAAACCTCCCAAATGCTTCTTGTTTAAAATTGTCTTCGTAGCAATTTGTCTGGATTTGCACAGTTTGAAGATTTCTTAAGACGAGGCTGCAATGGGAGTTTGAATAATAAAACTGTTTCACTTGCTTTTAAACGTTATCTGAATTTGGAGGACTTGATTGGACAAGCCTTGCAATTTCATTCTGTGTTGATAGTTTTGTTATGGTCTGTTTTATTTCCTCTTTTTGTATTATGGGAGAAGGTTGCTAGTCTGTGAAGGCAGACAACCAGCATCCATCACTGTCTGATAGGAGGTTTGACTGGTGTCGCCTTGGTAACAAGCTGAATGTCTGTAATAAAAAAGAACCATCCAATTTGAACTGTTTTGAGTCTGTCTATTTAGCTTTTCTCACAAGTGTCATTTATCTCAGAACAAACACAGTCCTGACTAAATAAAAGGTCAAATAAACAACGTGAAGGGATCGGTAGTCCTAACACAGACGCACAATGCGCACGTACTCAAACAGGATTTAGGAAGGCTTGCATATTTTACAGGTAGCAGACAGACCAGCGTGTCGTTTCTAGGGACGAACACACGGTGGATACCTTTCCTCACATTTGGTCACCCAACCGTTCCACCTACACATGTGAAACACTGTCCACGAGGGGGAGCCGCGCACCATACTAACAGCACAGCACGCGCTGCAGACAGAAGTATACCGCGCTCCAACTCAACTATTGCAGTATTACTTACTTGGCTGATATTAAGTATTTTTCATCTGCGATTTCTTTGACACAGGGGAAAAAACACCTAAGTTCCGCATGAATGAGAATATGGTACCAAATGTTTGGCAGCATATTCGTAAATATACCCTACCTCTTGAGAGCCGCGTGCGCATACAATTATTCACGCAAACGTAGGTCAATATTTAAATGATTATTCTTAATACAACCATCCTGGAGATTTGATTCGATATGTTGACTGCGGGGTATCAAGATGATGAATAACGATGAAAAGACAAATTTGCGCAATCCGATAATTTACGTATGATTTAGGCAGACGCACAGGCCTACACTCCTCAAAACCAAGCTCTGCTCAAGAAGGCTCTTACAGCCTACGGAGACAAGTCTCCTGGGGTCACCGACCGTTTTGTTTGCTCGGTAGGACTTATGAACAGAAATACTAGCAACATAAACAGATTCTTTAAAAAAACAACCGTCTTATCCCCTAGTGGATGATTTTTCAGATAAGCGCGCGTTATTTATAGTCGTGTGGCTCTTTATAATTTCTTCATTCCGTGTGTGTGTGCGTGTGAGTTTGTGATAGGGAGTTATGTGTGTTTGGGGAAGGGAGTTAGAATATATAAATACCAATGTTCATACCCAGTGCATGGATGGTTTCATGGGGAAGCGGGAGGGGGAGGGCTGTCAATCATAAAGAAATATAACTGTCTAAAACCACGCGACTTTTGTTTTAGGGACTAGAATGACTTTCACGGTAATTTTGCTTGCTTCTAGAGATTCTGCACATGCTCCTTTCTGATCTTGTTCATGCGGGTTTAACGTCTGCAAGAAGGCCTGTTTAACCTCTCCTTGATCGCTGCGTTTAACTTGGTGCCATGGGCTACGGCTTCTCTTATCCTGTTGCCTTTGGCGATAATCATTCATCTTACCCTTTCCACTTCCTCGTGCAGCCTGCGAGATTTGTAGCAGGCTCGCTCTTTTCAACATCAACGCGCAGACACTCATAATCATCGTTTGAATCAAGGTCATGTTGTTTTGAAACGTAAATTTACGATAAAAAGGCTAAGGACCCCCTTCACATGGCCTGTCAATAATCAATATTAACTGCAGAGTGGACCTGTAGTTCGATAGTCGTCCTGCAAGATTTTAAGTTGGCTGTTTTATTCATAAATACAGCATTTGTAAAAGTGTGAAAGAATAAAGTTATGTTTAATTATATCCGTCCAGGATGCTTCTCAGTAACAGAAGCAAGCGAGAGAGGAGCCTGTTAATTTTACGCATTGTCATTTCGAGTTAATTATTGTTATTGTCACTGCACGCATAGTGTTTGTCTACCGGTTTGTCTTGCGGGTTCTACTCAGTCCAGTTGTAGCCGCAAACATGTTTTTCTTTGTGATGAATGTTGTCTACTATATGGAAATAATAATTGCATATCTGTCCAAACAATAGTTTAAAAAAAATAAGAACATTTGTCCGACACCACAGGCTCCACTAAAATCTATAAACTCCAAAATAACTAATTCAGAAAATATGTTGGTTGCCGTGATAAATTTAGTAGGCTGTTGTACGCCCTAGAAGGATATGGTCACTTTATTGAAATAATGGCACGCTATTAATCTCATGTAGGCTAATATAAATATTGTCTCACTCTAAAAAAACAATAGCCCACAATCAGGAAATAAATATGAGCAATTTTCTTTTACATTTTAACAAGATAATGCATCAAATAAATACGACTTTATTTGATAGTTGGCCAATATAACGTGATATGAATTTAAAAACATTTTCAAAGGGAAGGCTAAGTAATGTCGACGCTCACAGGTAGAAATGTAAAACTTCCTATTTTACTCAAAAGTTCTAGAACAGGTCATGGGTCAGCACTAAGGCCCTTTATCGTAACTTGTCCACAAAAACCGCTCCAGAAAGAAATGTGCCTCTGCGCTCTGACGCACGTCGTATGAAAGTCCATGGGAATCGTGTTACAGGTCATTATATGCCTTGAGTTGCAAGTATGAGCTATATATTTTGGCCATATATCGGTCCTTCGCAACAGAAATTATTCAAACCCTAGGATACATCTTGACAAAAATTCTTAAACTCGTACACGATCGACCAGCATGTTCAATTTTAAACTGAACTTGTTGTGCAGCGGGGTAGGACTTAGACGGAGACCGGTTCGGGCGCTCTCTGGCGAGTTCCGCGGCGGGGTCGGGGAGATAAAGGCGGAGGGCTGGCCCCCACTCGGATTCTAATGAGGTGAGAGGAGCCGTGGTTGGGCGGTTCTGACTCTAGGTTCGTCTTTGTCTGGGGCGGACCGCCTCCCTCCCCTCTTGTCCCTCCCCTCCTGTCCCTCCCTCTTGCTCTCCCTCCGGGGCTGTGCGCTCGTGTTGAGTTCTCAGAGATAGTCAAGTAGGATTCCTCTGGGAAGCAACACAAATCACTCCCATCTGAACAAGAGGAACAACTCTGGATCTTCACATCGGGGCCCTCCTTCTGTTCTTGTCCAATATCTTCTATTCATTTCCCTGTTTTTGACAGGGAGATCTCTAAGAAAAGCGGAAAACAAAGGAGACAGAGAAGGAATAGAGGACTTGTCAAGGATGGTGACATCTGATCTAAAGCTTTAGTTGATCCTTTTCTTTCTTCGGCTGACACCAGAGAGCTCTTGGAGTAGCCGGGTATACCCACAATACAGGAGGGACAGTGTCTAGCCCTCCTCAGAGATCTGGCTCATCTGTCTGTGCCGCTTCGCTCCGGGCTTTTTTACTCTCGTTTCAACTGTATTTTTTTAATATATATTTTTGCCTTCGAGTCATTTGGATTCAGATAACTTTTTTTCTCACCTCCTTGTAGTTGTCTTTTTCTCGTTCTGCGTGGAAAAAAAATACACGCTGTCATTGGCACCCACGCGGACGCCAAACTCTCACGCGCCCACGTTGTTGTTACCCCCCCCCCCCCCTTATTTACCTGTGATCAGAGAAAACGGAATTTTGGACCGTGGAAAAAACTGAGGGGACCCCCGATTATTTCATGTTCGGGATTCAGGAGAGCATCCAGCGGAGCGGGAGTAGCCTGAAAGAGGAACCGCTTGGCTCCGGGATGAACGCCGTCCGGACATGGATGCAAGGAGCTGGGGTGCTGGATGCAAACACGGCCGCTCAGAGGTAAGGAGCCCGGGACGTCAGCATCCGCGTCCCCGGGGCGAGGACCTATGGGGTCCCACCGGCGCACGCGGATGGTTCACGGGTCAGCCTCTGTTTTGGGAGACAAGACGACGGAATTTTCAAGGGACCGTTTTTTGCACCCTCTGCTTCATTTGACGGTGCTTGTCCAGTCGGAATGTAGCATTTTATTTATAAGTTTTCCTCCTGCACAGTGATAGCGGAGCTGTATAGCCTCACCGCTGAACAGTCTAATAAGAGTTGGAAAGCCCTCACGAGGACTTTACCGTCAACTGGATTTGCAGCCAGCCACAAATGGATTGTTTACTGAGACAAAACTGCTGAAATAATATTAGGCCTAAGCTTTAAAAAAAAACTACGACAGTGATGGCAGTAATATTACAATTAGGCTATGGCTCTCTGTATTATTTAAACGAAGATTTTTTTCCAACCTAGCAGGATGAATAGACTAAAAAAACACAGCAAATATTTATTTGAGAATGATGTACAAATAATAACAAAGCTTTGTCTAAAATATATGAATTTGTATTTAATTTTCTGACATTTCAGTGTAAATAATGTGTGGGTTAACCGCAGAAACATTTTCAAACGTTTCGTATTTGGCCTATAAACAAATCTGTTTTAGTGAATAGTTTATATTAGCCAAGCTGTCTAACACACCGCTATCGCCCGCCTATCTGTCCGCAGTGGACTGGGTCTTGCCCGGGCACACTTTGAGAAGCAACCGCCTTCAAATCTTCGGAAATCCAACTTCTTCCACTTCGTTTTGGCTCTGTACGACAGACAAGGACAGCCCGTGGAGATTGAGCGGACTTCTTTCCTCGGTTTTGTTGAGAAGGAAAAGGTGAGTTGTTCATTTGAGATTTGTCACATTTGACCAAAAAAGACAAACTTTGCTGCTCATACATTTTACCCGTGAAACCATATGAATGCCCAAGTAGTCTGCAGACTCTGCACATTAAATAATTTATCATGATGTTCTTCAGCTTAATAAATTAGACATTATTGTGCTAATAGGTGGACTGTTTTTCTTAGATTTGAGTTTTTTAGACCTAATAATAATGGTTATAATATTTATTAAAATCCAATAATGAAAAGTGGGCCTATTTGTGTATTAACGGTGGCATAAAATGTAGGCCCTATTCAGGTTATTATGACTATGTTTAATGGCAGACTATATGAGTTGATTGCCTAGATATTTAACCTATTTCTATTTATATAGATATACCTTAGACATTCATGTCAGCGTATGCCTGGTCAGATTGTATTTTGCTGACAGACGTTTTACAATTTCTCTTCTTTTTTTACTGAAGAGTAGGAAAAACACACGAAAACAGAAACATACAAACCCGCAGGAATCTAATTACCAGGGACGTTTCCGGAAAGAACAGACCATTGTTGATACTGGTGAATTTAGAATGAATAGCCTGGGCTACATAAGAATATCTGTGTAGGGTTTTATCACCTCGTGTAGCCACAGGCTTGGTGACCACGTTTGTTCGCAATTAGAGTTGAATAGCTCAGAACCCGCACGGACACCCACACTATACCAGAAGAGAACTCGTGTTGTCAGGCGTCAAACTATAGGCCTAGTAACTTTAAATGTTTGCATGGTTTTTCGTTAGCTGCTCATCTCTGCGTTTGTGTAATATCTTACACTGACGCCTCTTATAATGTTGTTTTACAACCGGTGCTTGTTTAGGAAACAACCGGGGAGAAAACCAACAATGGCATACACTACCGACTACAGCTCCTCTACAGTAACGGTAAGTCAGAATCCTGGTCCGGTTCATCACTTAAGGCTGTCATGTGTTGTGAGTTTACGCGCGGTGCCTTCCAGGGATAACGGAAAGGCCTGGCCGGTGCGCGCCCAGTAAACTCGGACAGTCCACACTGGTTTAGTGTTGACATAAGTACCGACATTACAGACGGAGGCTGCAGACTCTGACATCGTTTCTCTATTACAATAAATGATACCCATGCCTGACCACGCGAGAAATATAAAACTGGAATAGAGATTTGTGTTAGGCCTTAGGAATCATTCAGTGGATAGATAGATTGTGTTAATAAGATTGCTCGTCATTGAATACAACGGGAGCTGTGTTTCTAGAGCTTGTGTTGACGTTTATCGTGAATACATATCTACCTCCCCTGTAAAAATCGTTGATTCCTTTTTTGCTATATTTGTATCATACGCAAAACAGCAAATGGAGACAAAACATAAAAAAGTTTTTTAGGTCGCTGCGTTTTTGGGTCGCTGTGTTGAGGTGTGTTGTAGATGTCTTTGCGGTGTGCTATTTACTTACAGTAAAGTTAATGGTGGGGTCCACATTGCAATTGATCTGGGGAACTCTTAATTCAGCTGATTAGTGAATTTGAATTTGATTCTGAACAGTTGAGCTGAGGCCAGCTATGTTTTTAGCTTGTTATTGTTATTTGGTGAAATTGATGATTAAGCCTAGTTGTCAGGCCTCTTTATAAATAGGTAAATGGCTAGGCCTATAATATCACTTAAATCATTTTGCTTGCAGAAAACGAGACATCTACCAGCTATCTGGAACATTATCATTTACAGTGTGCTAATAACTGTTATTTTATAGAAATCAGTAAGTTTTATTATGTTTTGAAGTCGAGCTAATAACAGATTATTCAATCTAAAATAACAGCACATTTTGAGAATGAAATACAAAGATTTGCATGAGTCTTGTGGGATTTTTGGCATATTCATAAAATTACAAATGTTGGTTGCAAATTAAATATTTGACATTTGCAAATTTCTCTTGTAAGATACAATATAAAACTGTGTATCACTATGTTGGTTTTGTAAGGCTAACATATTTCGTGTTTACATTACATAGATGACATACATGTGTGTTAATATTCAAATAAAATCAGTGTTACCAGGACCCTTGTTGTCCAGTTTCAGCTAATGTCTCTATCTCCCCCCCCCCCCCCTCTCTCTCTCTCTCTCTCTCTCTCTCTCTCTCTCTCTCTCTCTCTCTCTCTCTCTCTCTCTGTAATCATTTGTATACTCTCTGTTCTTCTGTCTCATTCTCGCTCTCTTTCTCTTCCTTTCTCTCATTCTCTCTTCCCTCTGTCTCTCTGTCTCTCAGGTATCAGGACAGAACAGGACTTTTATGTACGGCTCATAGACTCCATGACTAAACAGGTAAGAAACCATCTCACTCCATTCAGGCTCTCCTCTGTGTGGGAGTGTGTGATCTGTCAGTGTGTGTGTATGTGTGTGTCATCCCCAGGGTTACATTAGGGCCCCCCCCCACCCCAGACAGCCAAAAGTGTGTTCTAGAATTACTTCTTGACAATATGGTGCTCCAGAGAAGAGGCTCTACACTGATGCTGTGTGTGTGTGTTCCTGTCTGCCTGTGTGGGAGATGCTTCTTTAGAGAGAATGCAAACTAGAGTTTTAGTCTTTTGCGAAACTTTTACCTACAGTCCAAGCCCCAGATTTAGAGCACACAGTGTCCAGACAGTACAGTCCCCCCCCCCAGCCCTAGCCCCCCCAGCCTTATCTCCCCCCAACCCTATGCCTACCCCCAGCCCTATGCCTACCCCCAGCCCTATGCCTACCCCCAGCCCTATCCCCCCCAGCCCTATGCCTCCCCCAGCCCTATGCCTACCCCAGCCCTATCTCCCCCCCAGCCCTAGCCCCCCCAGCCCTATGCCTACCCCCAGCCCTATCCCCCCCAGCCCTATGCCTACCCCAGCCCTAGCCCCCCCAGCCCTATGCCTCCCCCAGCCCTATGCCTACCCCAGCCCTATCTCCCCCCCAGCCCTAGCCCCCCCAGCCCTATGCCTCCCCCAGCTCTATGCCTCCCCCAGCCCTATGCCTCCCCCAGCTCTATGCCTCCCCCAGCTCTATGCCTCCCCCAGCCCTATACCCCCTTGGTGTGTCTCCCTCCCTGATCTGTGCTAGATGCTGCAGTGTTTTATTCTTTCATCCATAGCTGGTCCCAGGCCTTTACAGCCACCTGCTGCTCTCTAGCTGCAAGTGTGTGTGTGTCTGTGTGTGTGGTTGTGAGCTGCTCTCTAACTGTCTGTGTGGACTCTCTCACCTCTCAGCTGTACAGTCTGAGAGAGCGAGAGAGAAAGCTAGAGAGAGAAGGAGAGTGAGAGAGAAGTAGAGAGAGAGAACAGAATAGAGAAAAGAGAGAGAAAAGAGAGAGAAAAGAGAGAGAAAAGAGAGAGAAAAGAGAGAGAGGAGAAAGAGGAGAGAGAGAGAGAAGGAATGAAAGAGAGCGCTGGAGAGAGAGAGAAGACAGTGATAGTTTGTGATAGTGTGATGACTGGGCACTGTGAGGACAAACAGAGCAGAGTGTCTGTGTGTGTTCACGGCAGGCTGACACACTCCACGCCAAGCGCTCGCTGACATGTCAGCCTACTGGAGACTGCTACGGCGACACCGCTGAGTATCAGATGGCAGGAAACCCCTGTGTGTGTTTGTGTGTGTGTGTGGGTTAGGGAGGTATGAGCCGCTGGCCAGTGTGTGTGTTTGTGTGTGTGTTGGTTTGGGAGGTATGAGCCTTTGGTCACACGCTAAACCAATGATTATGGAGCAGTGTCGCTCCAAAGTCTATCAGAATAGGGCACACACACACCAGCATGCAGAAACACACACACACACACACACACACACACACACACACACACACACATGCACACACACTTTCAAACACATACACACACATGCTCTGTCACTGTCCTGTGCCTGTGTGTGAGGTTGTTTTTTCCTGTTTGCCGTCCTCCGAACTCCACCCTGAGCTCTGTGTGTGTGGTGTGTGTGTGCAAATGTATGTGTGTGTGAGGGAGTCTCTACAGAGATAATGGAACTCTAACAGGTGGTCTAACTACAACAAGGCAGTGTTATGAGATAGAGAGACAGAAAGGTGGAGACAAAGACATGGAGAGACAGAGAGTAAGGGAGAGAGAAGTGGGGCAGAGAGGGAGAGAGGCAGAGAGAGAGAGAGAGAGAGAGAGAGAGAAGAGGGAGGGAGAGGGAGAGGGAGAGAGAGGGAGAGAGAGGGAGAGAGAGGGAGAGAGAGGGAGAGAGAGGGAGAGGGATATATAGAGAGGGAGAGGCAGAGAGAGAGGAGAGAGAGAGAGAGAGAGAGAGAGAGAGAGAGAGAGAGAGAGGGGGTTGGGTATAGAGAGAGGGAGAGAGAGAGAGGGAGATGGGTATATAGAGAGGGAGACAGGTAGAGAGAGAGAGAGGGGTCTATATATATATATATATATATAGAGAGAGAGGTAGAGAGAGAGAGAGAGAGAGGTTGCTGTTAGAGGGCATATTAGAACCCCTCTTCAGAGGTTGTTGTCATCTCTTGTCTCTCTGAGCATGGTGCATGATGGAAGAAATTCTGTCATGCCCTGATGACACGCTGTCACATGACTCCAGCAGAGCATGGCACCATCGCTTCTTTGAAGCGTGTTTACAGCTCAGAGTTTACACGCCTCACATGCCAGGCGCCTGATCAAACACACACTTTCTACACGGCTAAACTGGCCACAACACACCTGGCAGCTTTGATGAGACATGTCTTAAAAGTGTAATGAACCTGTATTATACATGCATTAAACATGTATTAAACATGTCTGCATTTGTGTATGTGTGTCAGGGGTGTGTTACTCTCTATAAACATGTAGTAAACAGGAAGTGTTTTCAAAAGGCATGGCTTCTGTGTTAAGACTTATTGAGATCACCTCATTGCTCTGGATCACTGAAAGATTGTCAAAAAACAAAACAGAAGCAAACTTTCCCCTCTCTGACTGTGATGGTGGTTGTGGTCATTCAGGGTTAGAGAGGGTGAGGTGGTTGTGGTTGCTTGGGGGGGGGGGTCAGTCAGTCTGGAGAGTGTCTGTCATCACCTCTTCATCCCCCAGGTCAAGACCACCTCTCCTGGAGGCTCTGTGTGTGTTGCTAGGGATCATGGGTCAAGATACAGGGGTCAGAGGTCAGGATGGATTGAGATGTCACTTAGCAAGGCCTGTGAGAGGCAGCCAGAGAGAGAGAGAGACAGAAGGAAAGAGAGAGGGGGGAGAGGGGGGAGAGAGAAAGAGAGCACAACCACCTGGCTGAGAGACTGAGCTGGGACACCATGTTTATTTTCAATGCTAATGATTTTGCTTCCTGCTGGCTGCCGAGGACTTCCTGTTTCCACCTCGACCAGAAAACAATCCAGGCAGTTCTTTTCTTGGATCAGTTTAGCATCTTGAAATATTTACTGACACTCACGGAGTAGCTTGATGTCTGGGTGAAAAACATGGACAGTTTTTACATTCTTACACTAATTAAGAATTGTGTGTTTTTCTGGAGGTGTGAAGTTGGAAACGACATGGTGGAATAGGTGTCGAGTCTGGTTTGCGTGTGTGTGTGTATGTGTGTGACAGGGTTCTTTTAGCCGTAACCCGGTCTAATCTGTCCTGTAAGGGAATAATGGCCTCTCTCTCTGACTCTCTCTGTCTTACTCTTTCTCTCTCACTGTCTCCCCCTTTCTCTCATTGTATCTTCCTATCTATGTTGTCTCTTTTCCTCCTCTCCTCCTCCTCTTCTCCTCCTCCTCTCCTCCTCTTCTCCTTCTCCTCTCGTCCTCCTCTCCTCCTCCTCTTCTCCTCCTCTCCTCCTCTTCTCCTCCTCTCCTTCTCCTCTCCTTCTCCTCTCCTCCTCTCCTCCTCCTCTCCTCCTCCTCTTCTCTTCCTCTCCTCCCCCTCTCCTCCTCTGCTCCTCTCCTCCTCTCCTCCTCTCCTCCTCCTCTCCTCCTCCTCTCCTCCTCCTCTCCTCCTCCTCTTCTCCTCCTCTCCTCCTCCTCTTCTCCTTCTCTTCTCCTCCTCTCCTCCTCCTCTCCTCCTGCTTTCCTCCTCTCCTCTCCTCCTCCTCTCCTCCTCTCCTCCTCTCCTCCTCCTCTCCTCCTTCTCTTCTCCTCCTCTTCTCATTCTCTCCTCCTCCTCTTCCTCCTCTTTCTTATTGTCTCAGCTTTGTTCTCACCCCTCCGCCTCTCTGTCACACACGCACCTACACACACACATATACACACACACACAGAACATATTCCTCCTGTGTGACTGACACCTCAAAATCGTGCCAACTCTGACTAGTTGTGATATCATGACTCACACATTTGCAATAATCCCAGCATGCTTCGTAATCACACATCAAGGTGCTGATGTCAACATCAGACTTTGAAAGATTAACATCAAACTCTCCTCTCCTTAGCCCTGAATAGGAGAGTTATATAGGAGTAGGAAAGGAGAGGGGAGGGCAGGGGGGGAGGGGAGGGCAGGGAGGGGGGGGAGGGGAGGAGCTGAACAGTTCGATGTCCTAGCTGAGATGTTGGGCCGAATCCCACAGTTTTCCCACGACACACACTGCTATTCATTAAACATCCCCTTCTCCTCCCCCCTCCTCCCCCTCCTCACCCCAACTCTACTGGACCCTTAGCCACAGGCAGTAAATACAACATAAACCTCTCAGCACTGCTCTTACTCTGGACATGTCTGTGTGTGTGTGTGTGTGTGTGTGTGTGTGTGAGAGAGAGAGAGACAGAGAGAGGGCGTGTGAATGTGTGTGTGTGTGTTTATGTGTTTCCCATCACTTCAATTCCTGGATGGAGAATGTGTGTGTGTGGGGGGCTGTGTGAAAATATGGAACAGTAAAATGTGTTTTAGCAGAATATCAGTCCAAGAGGACACGCACACACGCACACACGCACACACGCACACACGCACACACGCACACACGCACACACGCACACACAGATGTTAGTGAGAACACACTCGTGATCTGGCTCTCTTTACCAGACTGATGCATATGCGATGAGTGACTGAACCAAGTGATAACCACTGCCCATAACAATTCAATCTACATCCCATAATAATTAAATACATCCCACGATAACTCAATAGACATCTCATAAGAATGTCAGTATACATCCCATAACAATTCGATATTTACATACCATAATAGTTTGAATACATCTCATAATAATTCAATAGATATCTCATAATGAATACATAGACCTCCAGGTACATTAGCCCCTCTGCCTCCCCCCCCCAGCCCTCCCCCCCCCCAGCCCTCCCCCCCCAGCCCCTGGTCCTGCCCCTTGAAATCTGAACCTTTTTCTTCTCCTCTTCCTTTTCTTCTTCTTCCCGCAGGCCATCATCTATGAAGGCCAGGACAAGAACCCTGAGATGTGCCGAGTGCTGCTAACACACGAGATCATGTGCAGGTAAAACACGACAACTTCCACGATGCACGTCAACACGTCCACACATGCTCAGTGCAGTTCAGGTCTTGGTAGGGTTGACTCCACCTCACATCCCTTCCTTGTCAGACTCCCCATGTAACTAACCAGGTCACCCCTCCCTGCCTCTCCCTCCGCCAGTCCTGAATGCACCCGAAAGAGGAGGAGCAGAAAAAGAGGAGAGGAAGATTAGTTTTGCTATCAGATGTTGTTCCTTTAATTAAAATCAAGAGATGAATTTGTTTCTAACTGGGTTGTGAGGATAGACACTTCCCTATTTATAGAGGTATTTTAACAGCCCCCCACCCTTTCTTGATGAAGATGTGTGTGTGTGTGTGTGCGTGCATGTGTGTGTGCCTATGTGTGTGTGATGGCTGGTTAATTGGGACATGCAGAAACTCATTAGTCAATCTGAATCCGCCTGTTGTTGTTCTGCTGACAAATGGGCCTTCCTCTGTACTGTGACTATGAAATATAGGCAAGGACACACACACACGCACACACACACGCAAACACATGCACACTTTTCTTTTGAACCCTTAACACATAAATTAAGTTGTTTTCCGACCTTTCTCTGTTCTTTATCTGTAACTTACTTTATAAATAGGTGTACACAGCCATTTGTAATTTTAACTATTGAAATATTACACACTAATGTTAGGAATTTGGGCCTGGCACTTTATCCAGTATGTATGCAAGAGTACCCTAAATTAAGACAGAGAACGTTCTCTCTGTTCTCTGCTCCTTAAATCTAACTGATCTCTACGAATGTCTAATCGATCTTTATAAGGTCTAACAGAGGGGTCGGAAACCTATGTGATGTCAAGATTTTTTTCTTCTTAAAATAAATACTAAAATAGGTTGCATTGGGAGCCACAATGGGTGAAAATCTTGCTTAGAATTTCAGACGAAAAACACAGATATAGCTTATAGGTTAGGTTTTTATTGCCATCCATAAATTCAAAATAATAATTTAAAAAAGCTAAATAACTCGAGTTCGTTTTTTGCCATATAAACCAGGCATTTTATTTTTAATTTGTTAATTTATAGACTACAGGTTTGTAAAAGGAAATTAGTCCAGCGGGTGATGTCTCACTGCAAATCAAACATGTGTTCTGTCGATATTTCTGTGGAGCCTAAGAGATCTCTAGACATTTCAACAGATCTCTATGAGGTCAAGCAGATCTCTATAGATGTTAACATATCTCTTTGGGGTCTAACAGATCTCTATAGATCTCTTTAGGGTCTGACAAATCTCTATAGATTGTAACAGATCTCTTTAGGGTGTAACAGAGCTCTATATATTGTAACATATCTCTTTAGGGTGTAACATATCTCTATATATTGTAACATATCTCTTTAGGGTCTAGGTGGTTTGGAGTGGTTTTGTCAGGGAGTCCCCTCATATTGTCGCCCTTGGAGATGAGACCCCCCCCCCCATCTGAAAGAGGGAGACATGCTGATTGTGCATTGGAGTTCACACACACACACTCAAGCGCACATGCCCAAGCGCACACACACACGCACAGTCTCAGTTAACAGCAGCAGAACGAGAGTCTGTTCCCCATTAATCAGTGGAGTTAATTGTCGCTGGCTACCATTAGCCATATGGTGCTCGGCCAGGCTGCCTCACACACACACACACACACACACACACCGTCAGCACCTAGCCCTCTCTTCTCTTCTTCTCTCCCCATATAAATAACTCCTCTTTCATATAAAGAGATTCTCAAGCGGGTGAAGTCGATTTGGGTGGGTGTTTTGGCTGGGGCTGAGGTTGGGGTTGAGGCTGACTGGGGCTGTGGTAGTGTAGGCTGGGGCTGAGGTTGGGGTTGAGGCTGACTGGGGCTGTGGTAGTGTAGTCTGGGGGTAGGGTTGTGCGTGAAGGCTGTCGGTGCGTAGTGTTGTGTAGTGCTGGATTAAGAGGTGCATGTTATTGTGGTGTGTGTGTGAAGCTCTCAGGGCGTGGTGTCGTGCTGTGTTGTGCAGTGAGGGGGACCTTGACAGCTCCAGGAGACACAGAGCCTGACTGGGAGTACAACCCCGGTAATCAGACACACGGTTTGAGACGAGGTGTTGAGAAGCTCCCATCTCCTCTGCAGGAAGGAAGAAGGGAGATTAAAGAAGGGATTTGCTCCTGCTGTCCTGTGGGAGCGAGAGAGAGAGAGAGAGAGAGAGAGAGAGAGAGAGAGAGAGAGAGAGAGAGAGAGGGATGGAAAGAGAGAAAGAGGAAATAAATATCCCCTCGACAACACTGGGGCGGGAGGTGAAGGGGGTGCTGACTGATTGTAGAAGCCCCCTCCTCACCCCTCCTCACTACTACCCCCCTCCTCACCCCTCCCCGCCCCTCCTCACTACTATCCCCCTCCTCACTACTACCCCCCTCCTCACATCTCCTCACCCCTCCTCACCACTACCCCCCTCCTCACCCCTTCTCACCCAGCCCAGCTCTACTATGGTCCAGTGGGACAATGGTGACCCAATTCAGATGGAAACGAGAGCTAGGGCAGAGAGAGAGGGAAGGAGGGAGGGAGCGAGGGAGAGAGAGAGAGAGACAACTAGAAAGGAAGAAAGAGGGAGATAGAGAGAAAGAGGGAGAGATATAGAGAAAGAGAGGGAGAGAAAGAAAGAGAGAGAGAGAGAGAGAGAGATGAGAGAGAGAGAGAGAGAGAGAGAGAGAGAGAGAGAGAGAAAGAGTGAGATGTGGGAAGGCTAGAGACGATGCAGGAGATAATGGAATCAAGAATGGAAGGAGGGGGGAATGAGAGCAAAAAGAACGAGAGAGAGGAAGAAAGAATAGAGAGTGAAAGAGACAGAGAGAAAAGCTACAGTACAAAGACCTGCAGCATCCCCTTCATCTCCTTCTTCTAGATTCTCAGTGTGTGTTCTCATCTCTGTTCTACCCCCCAACACCGCCTTCCCCCTCCCTGCCAGTGTATCGATCAGGCACTCAAATGGACAAGGCGAGGCTGGAAGGGTGGGTGGTGGAGAGAGGGGGGGATGGTGAGGTAACAGAGAAGATAGAGTGAGAGAACGGGGGAGGGATGGAAGGATGGATAAAGTGACGTAAGCAGAGAAATGAAAAATGTCCGAAGAACTCACACTCAGACCCAGCCCCAGCCTCACTCTCACCCCTACCTCACACTGCGCCTCAGCCTCACTCTGACCCCTAGCTCACACTCAGACCCAGCCCCAGCCTCACTCTGACCCCTAGCTCACACTCAGACCCAGCCCCAGCCTCACTCTGACCCCTAGCTCACACTCAGACCCAGCCCCAGCCTCACTCTTACCTCTACCTTCACATTCAGCCCCAGCCCCAGCCCCAGCCTCAAGCCCAGTCCCAGCCCCTGTCCCAGTCCCAGCCTCAACCCCAATCCCAGCCCCAGCCCCAGCCCCAGCCCAGCCCAGCCCCAGCCCCATTCTCTCCTCCAGCTCCTCCACCAGATGTCCTAAGGAAATCTGAGATGTCCGAGCTGCTGTTGTACCCTGCCCCCTTCCACCCCTCTCTCCTCCCAGAACCTAACCCCACCCATAGACACACCCCACCCACCCCACCCATACAACAAGAGGGGTTGAGGGGTGATTACCTGAGTCAGGTGATACTGGTGCCGCCCCACCCCCCAGAATACACCTGTTGTCCATACCCACCCAGGCAGAGTCGTGAAAGACCCGTCTTTGTTTGTGTGTGTGTGTCCGTGTCCGTGTGTGTGTGTGTATGTGAAGACTGCTAGATAATACATGTCTGTCCCCATAGCCCCTCTGTTCACCTGGACACTTTCAGTGATGCTAGAACAGACAGGTAGAGTGAGGTAGGGGGGAGGTAAGGGGGAGGTGTGGGGGAGATAAGGGGGAGGCCATCTCAGATCTGTAAACGTTTAACTAGACATTGTTACTGTGAGATTTGTCTCTAACCTGGATTCTTTTTCTTTCTCTCTTCTTCTCCCCCCTACCTCTCCCCCCTTTCTCCCACTACCTCTCCCTCCTCCCCCCCCAGTCGGTGCTGTGATAAGAAGAGCTGTGGAAACCGCAACGAGACACCCTCAGACCCGGTCATCATCGACAGGTATTGTCTCACACTCCTCCTGTGTGTGTGTGTGTCTGAGTTTCTGTGTCTTTGGAAGCCTCCAGTAAGTTTACGCTATGTGTGTGAGTGTTTGTGTGTTTGAGGAGGTGCTTGTGTGTGTGGTGTGTGTGTGTCATGCTGTGGTGACTTCATGACTTTCAGTGGAACACACTTTTGAATGAATGTACTTCTAAGCATACTTGCTTGTGTACTTTCTTGTGTGTAAAGTGTACTTGTTAGTGGTCAATCTGTACTAGACCGGTGCATCATTATACTGATGAGAATCTTAGTCTCTCAGCTATGGATTTCTGTGCACACACAACATACACACATGCACACACATACCACACATACACACATGTACATGCACACACACACACGTACACACACACACACGTCGAAGGACATAGATGCACATCAGCTGTGCTGTTGCTCACTCTGCTGGGAGAGAAGCCCCCATACCTGGCTCACGTGTCCACACACACACACACACACACACACACACACACACACACCCTGTCACCGTTCTGCTTCGTTGGTCCAGAAAGGGTCAGTACTCCTGGGGGGCAGATGGAACATCCTACAACACACACACACACACGTGCCCATCACACACACCTTCAGACTTGACTGAACAAACTGGGTTCATGTTGTCTGATTAGACCAGGAGACTGTTGTTGAGTTCTGTATCACACAGTCCTATAAAGAGATTCTATACACATTCTATAGATTTGATTATGAAGGTGATTCTTTAGGTAGATTATATAGGAAGGTTGTATAGAGATTTTATAGAGATATTCTAGAGGGAGATTCTATAGGGAAGTTTTAGATACAGTATTCTATAGGAGAGAGACTGTGGAGATGCAGTATTTTATTGGAAGGTTCTATGGAGATTCAGTATTGTAAAGGGAGTCTATAGAGATGTTTTTATAGAGACTACAGAGAGATTCTATAGGTGGATGTTATAGGGAGATTCCAGCCCGCTGCTTGTCTCATAAACTATGTTCTGAGGCCCGCAACACAGAATTCATGATTCATGCAATTTGACATGCAGTACGCTAAGGAGTTGCACAGTCAACATTAGCAGCTTTCACTGATCAACCTTTATCGACATTTGGAGAAATTCGCCCTAACTTCGAGCACACACCAAGAAAAGCCTCTTTGGGTCCACATGCATGTGTGAGCAGACGAATTATGAACTAAAAACCTGTCAAGGTCCTGAATAACCACTAACCAACCATCAAACTAGACCTTTGCTTGTGCTACAGAGCAGATCACTGTATTGTCCTTCTCACTGGACGGCTTGTCAAGTCAGAGTTCACAGCTTTCTGTGTCAGAATATTCATGACTAAAATGACGATGTAGCTGACCGTGGAATGTTACATTTCTCCAATTAAAAGTTGTTAACAAGGAAACTACATGTCACTTCTGAAATTTGAAGAACTTGTGATAAAGGGTTTTCTGTGTTTCAAAGTGTTTTAAGGCCTGTTGGGGTTATAATAGGCTCCTTTGCATACCTATGCTGATTACATTTATTGAATGCGATGTACTTTTAAATTATTTATTTATATTAGTATATTTGTGACAGTATTCACAGCTACAATGGACTTCGTGGAATGTGACATTTCTAAACTAAATAGTTGTTTTAATCAGATTCGTAAAAATTTGATTGCATTTGAAGTACTACTCAAGTAGATAAAAATGATTCTTCTCTAGGTCTATGGTTGATTGATATTCTGATTTTTTTTTTGACTACAACTGGTTAGACTTCCTGCTTTGATGAATAGACCTGTTGAAGTGTAGAGCATTGCTGTTGATGACATGAAATCATTAAAGACATGAAATGATGACATGAAATCCGTTAGAACCCATGTATCACACTGTATTACTAAAGAAGTCGAGCCCCCAAGTTTTTTCACACAATAAAACCTGGGCCCCTCGAAAAGTTTGGACTCATCTATTCAATAGGGAGATTTTATAGGGAGATTTTATGGAGATATTCTATAGAGACACGTCGCAATGACATACAGAGAGGTTATGTATTACTGTAAAAAGAATATTCTGTTGATTATAGAGTTTTAATAAGTGAATATAGAGCAGACCAAGGTTTTGGTGTGTGTCTGTGTGTGTGTGTGTGTGTGTGTGTGTGTGTGTGTGTGTGTGTGTGTGTGTGTGTGTGCAGTGTGGGGAGGATGTCCTCGACGTGTTGACTAGAGCCTCCCTGTGTTCCTCTGTCTCCAGAGGAGAAAGGTGATCACACCATCATTGCACTCATTCATCCTCCAGTCTGTCTCGCTCCCTCGCTCCCACAGCACAGGAAAATGGGTCATGGGAAAACAGAGAGAGGGAGAAGAAAAACATGAAGGGGAAACATGAAGAAGAGAAAAAAACAAAACAAAGAAAAATCACCTCAGTTTTCGCGTCTTTCTGGCTCTCTCTTCTTAATCCTGTCTTTCTGTTTGAGGCTGAGGTCTAAACGAGACGATAGGATCTTAATTATGTCTTCTCACTTCCTGTCATGGAAAACAATCCTTATCCCGGGTCTCTCCTCTCCTCCCTTCCTCCTCGTCTCCTCCTTTCCTTCTCTTCGCAGCTGCTCAAACTCATCTCCTCTGCCGTGTGTGTTTGTGTGTGTGTGTGGGAGGCGTGTGTGCGAGCTTGTGTGTGTGAACTCCTTGGAGTGCCATATGCTAGGACGACCTTTCTGTATATGAGTGGTGACCTCCACCAGCTTCTCCAAGATTATTTCAAATTATCCTGATCCCACTGACATGGACACAAAGACCTTCTGACATCTCTCCTTTCCTCCTCTCCTCTCCTCCTCTCCTCTCCTCCTCCTCTCCTCCTCTCCTCTCCTTTCCTCTATTGTCTTCCGAGGTGTCTGTCTCCCCCTTATCTCCCTCTTCTCCTTCCCTCCAACGCTCCCTCTATTTTTGTTATTATTATTTCTGTTAGAGAAAGTCTAAGATGTGGATAAACAGTGGTGTCCCAAAGTGAGCTTTGATGCAACGTTTTCAAAGAGTAGACTTGTGTGTGTGTGTGACGGAAACACTGTGTGTCTCTGAGTGAGACAGAAGGAGAAAGATTGAGGGTGAGACAGAATGAGAGTGTGTGTGCATGTTGGAGCTGAGATATATGAATACTGTAATGTTTGGGTGTGTGAGATATGTATACTCCTGTGTGAGTGTGTGTGGTTGAGTGTGTGTGTGTGTGTGGTGTGCGTGTGTAAGTGTGAATGTGTGTGTGAGTGTGTGTGCGTGTGCGTGTGTGTGTGAGTGTGTTAGTATGGTATCAGGACCATCACCGCTCTGTTCTCGTTGGCTTGTCTCAGACTTCTCATCTTACACAATCTCCATTATGCCCTGGCCTGCAGGCAGTGCTGTGTGTGTGTGTGGTGGGGTGTGTGGTGTGTATAGATCCCTGTATGTGGGCCTCATCCTTCGTCCTCTCACCTATCTTTAGTTACTGTGAACAGGACGGGAGCAGAGCAGAACACTGCCCTGCATGTTCTCCACACACACACACACACCACACACACCACACACACACACACACACACACACAAGCTCACACATAATCTACACAATCTTTGTGTTCAATCTGAGAACTAGTTGTAACTATAAGGGAATTAGCATGTGTGTATGTATGTGCGTGTATGTGTGTGTCAGTGTTTGTGTGTAAGAGTGTGAGTCGGAAGATTTGTTTTGTCTTTGTAAGGTTCACAAGCCCCAGAAGAGAATGTCTCTCTCTTTCCTTCTTCTCTGTCCATCCTCTCTCTCTCTCTCTCTCTCTCTCTCTCCTCTCTCTCTCTCTCGCTCTCCGTCCTCTCTCTCTCTCTCTCTCTCTCTCTCCCTCTCCCTCTCCCTCTCCCTCTCCCTCT
>CM042877.1:7909730-7987230 GCA_023658055.1 Thaleichthys pacificus | reverse complement strand
ACGGACAGGAAGTTGTAACTGATCCAACTTCCCTTCTATGGACCTGGGGTTGTTGTCTCTCCCACCAGTCAGCCAGGAAGTCTCCCTCCCCTCCAGATGATGTCACTTCCTGCTGGGCGTTGGGGTGTGTCAGAGGTCAGGTGACCTTGGCCTGACAGATGTGGTGGTCGTAAGGGTTCAAACTTCTGATGTGAGTGCGTGTGTGTAAACTCAGTACACACTCAGTACACACTAGCTCTATCAAACACACACACTCAAAACATGCTAATTCTCTTTTCACTTAAACTCACACACACCTGGGGTTTCACTAATCTCATTAGCTCACAGACTGAGATCACAGACCCTGGCACCTCACTGATGCTTTTTCCAACAACATACACACACGCACACGCACACACACACACACTGTGCCCTACTTCCTAAAATACCTCTGCCTCCCTGGCATCAGTGCTCATACAACTGTCACTCTGACAGAAACACTGACTGACTGCACTCTCTCTCTCTCTCTCTCTCTCTCTCTCTCTCTCTCTCTCTCTCTCTCTCTCTCTCTCTCTCTCTCTCTCTCTCTCTCTGTCTCTCTCCTCTCTCTCTCTCTCTCTCGTCTCTCTCTCCTGTCTCTCTCTCTCTCTCTCTCTCTCTCTCTCTCTCTCTCTGTGTCTCTGTCTGTCTTCTCTCCCCCTTTGTATCTCTAAAGTGTTTCCCAGTATACATTCATGGAAATGTGCTCTTCCTGACTGTGAACCATATTGTCATGGTTATCTAGACTAGGGTTAGGGGTATCATGGATCTAGAACAGGGTCTAGGCCAGGGTTAGGGGTTTCATGCATCTAGAACAGGGTCTAGACCAGGATTAGGTGTATGATGTCTAGCTGTATCATGATCAGGGAGGTCTACTAGATGTTTGAAGAACAGGGAACACTAACATGTGCCACTTTCATTTGAAGGGAAAACCCCCATAACACACACACATGCACACACACACATGCACACACACACACACACACACACACATGCACACAAACACACACACATGCACACACGCTCCAGGCCCATTGTTGTGTTTCGATTCCACTTCCTGTGGGGAAAGGTCACTGGCTGCTCTATGTTGTGAATAATTCATATCATTGACTTTATGTCAGCCGTCAGTGAGAGAGAGAAGGAGGGAAAGAGAGAGGAAAGAGAGAAAAGAGAGAGTAGAGGGAGAGGATGGAAACAGAGAGAGAGAGAGAGAGAGAGGGGAGAAAGAGGAGGGAAAGAGAGAGCAGGGAGTGAGAAGGGAGGGAAATAGAGTGGAGGGAGAGGGAGAGGAGAAAATGAGCAAGGGAAGAGATGGGCTGGAAGAGACAGAGAAAGAGAGAGGGATTGAAAGAGAGGGAGGGAGTAAGAGAGAGAGAAAGAGGGATGTTTTATTCATGGTTTTCAGGGTCTCCGCCTGCACCTGTTCAGCCATTAGGCAGCCATACATTTACATTCCATGCTAATTTAGTTTAACTGGGACCCCTGCACACACACACACACACACCCCGCTCCACGCTTAATTTTGTCTCAATAAAAGAACACCCCCTACTGCACACACACACCTCCCCCAAGCCCTAGTCCTCTCCTCTGTGTGTGTGTGTGTGTGTGGTCTAGGCTGTCTGAGGTTAGTCTGAGAGGCAGGGGGTGTCAGAGTTAAGGTCTTGGAGACAGACTGGTCCAGGAACAGCAGGTTAGACACAGCTCTGTTTGAAAAGCTTGACTCTGGAAATAAAGAGACTGGGGGCCAGAGGAGTTTATGCAATTATCTGAGAAATAGTGTGTGTGTGTGTGTGTGTGCTTGTGTGTGACTGGAGAAGGGGACCGCCACGGCATTGCCATAGGGCATGTTCTACACAGATGTGCCCCTCTCACCCCTCTCACCCCTCCCCCTCCTTCTTACCCCCTCAGGCCTCACCTTCAGAGCAACCAACAGGCTCGGTCACAGAGATCACTCACCCCTCCTTCTGTCCTCTACGACACACACGCGCATGCACACACACATACACACGGACGCACACACACACGGACACACACGGACGCACACGCGTGCATGGACACCCACACCCAAATGTGCACGAACGCGCACTCACATGGCTGCAAGGAAACACTGTCTGTGTGTTAGAGAGCGAGAGTGTGTATTGCTATTTGTGGGTCTGCATTAGGTTCAGACCAGGGTTAGGTAGCTAGGTTGTGACACCTCCCTCCCTCTCCCTCTTTCTTTCTTCCCTTCCTCCCTCCCTCCCTCCTTCCCTCCCCCTCTTTCCTTCCATACCTCTATCTCTGCATCTGTTCCTCTCTCTCCCTCTCCGTCCCCACTCTCTCTCCCTCCCTCCTTCCCTCCCAGCTTCCAGCTCCCTGTGGTGAGCTGATGCTGAAGACATGTGTGTGTGTGTGTGTGTGTGTGAGAGAGAGAGGTAAAGTAACCTCTTGGTGTGTGATAGAGCTGTGGTTTAAAAGGCCCCTGGTCCCAAACACAGAGACCCTCTGACACACAGGCCATTAGTGAGGCACACACACACACATACACACACACACATCCATGCACTGTGGCTTGACCCAAAAGCCTGCTAGCCATGAATAAGACGCTGTTTCGAGTCCGCGCACACACACACCGCAGACCCTTGCTCCAGTCCCACCCAGTACAGTGCTGAGTGTGTATGATTAGCACTGCCATTAGAAAGCAAACAGAGAGTGTTCATCTGGAAACTCCCCACAGACTCTCCAACACACACAAACACACACACTTACAGACAGCATGCTGAGAATGTGTGTGTACATGCGTCTGTGACTGTGTATGAGGACGTGTGTGTTTGTGTAATTGTGTTTGTGTATCTAATTTGAATAAAAGTGGAAAATGTATCACGACACTCAATTTCTGCGTTCACCCAAAGCCTAAAACCAAACAGGGCCATGGATGGATGTGTGTGTTTTTCGGTGTCATGGAGCGTGTGCACGTGTATCTACGTGTGTTTGATGTGTTTCTGTGTGTGCGTGTTTACAGTATGTACGTGTGTGCATGTGTCTGTGTTTTTGGGTGTGTGTGTCTATATGTGTGTACCTGTGTTTGTGTGTTTTGGGTGTGTGTGTCTGTGTGTGTTTGTGTCTACGTGTGTTTGGTGCGGGTGTGTTTGTGTGTGGCTACGTGTGTGCGAGTGTGTGTGTGTTTGGTGTGTGTGTGTGTGCCAGTAGCAGACATGCTGACAGGGTGCTAGTGT
This sequence comes from Thaleichthys pacificus, assembly GCA_023658055.1. Classification (NCBI taxonomy): domain Eukaryota; kingdom Metazoa; phylum Chordata; class Actinopteri; order Osmeriformes; family Osmeridae; genus Thaleichthys; species Thaleichthys pacificus. Next base: position 7,983,997 of record CM042877.1, on the reverse strand, counting down.
AGAGCTGAAGCCCTCAGGTGTTGCTGAGTGAGAAGCACTACAACACCAGCCTGGAGCTCTACTGATACACAGCTCCTCTCTCTCTCTCCCTCTCTCTCTCTCTCTCTCTCTCTCTCTCTCTCTCTCTCTCTCTCTCTCTCTCTCTCTCTCTCTCTCTCTCTACCTCCCTCCCTCCCTCCCTCCCTCTATGTCTGTTTCTTCTGCTTCTCTCTTTCTGTTCTTTCATGCTATCTCTATCACTCTCTCACTCTCTTTTTCTGTCTCCATTTCTCTCTGTCTCTATACGTCCCTGTCTGTCTCTCTCTATATCTCTCCCTTTCTCACTCTCTCTCATTTCTAGCTTTCTATCTAGTGTTCTCTTTCCCTCTTTCTTTTTGTATATCTCTCCCTCCCCCTTACTTTCTCTCTCTTTTTGTCACCGACACTTTTCCACTCTCTCTCCTTTTTCTCTCTCTCCCTTGCTTTCTTGGAGAGGAGTATGCCCGGGGGGTTGTGGGTAACTATGACTGACTGGCTGAATATTTCACCTAGTTTAAACTGGCACTCTTCACTCTCTCCTTCCATCTTTCTCCAGCTTTCCCTCTACCTTATCCCCCCCCCCCTGCTCTCAATTTCTCCTCTCTACCCTCTCTATCTCTCCATCTCTGTGCTCTGTGGTCCAGGAGCTTGGGAGATGGAACTGTAGAATGAGGAGGAGAGGAGAGATGAGGAGAGGAGAGGTTTGAAGAGGAGAGGAGAAGGGAGGAGTGGGGAGAAGAAAGGAGGGGGAGAGGAGATGGAAGAGAAGAGGAGAGAGGAGGAGAGGGGAGGGGTGGAGAAAAGAGAGGAGGTGGGGAGGAGAGGGAAGAGGAGAGGGGAGAAGGTGGGGGGGACCGAGGAGAGAGGATGCATCACTTCATTATTAATAGTCTGGTCCAGATAAAAACGCCAACCTTGTCTGATTTAACAGATGGATGCTCACACTGCCCTGTACTACCTACAGTGGAGAGACACCACACCATCATTTCCTCTGAGTGTGTGTGTGAGGGTAGGCGTGTGTGTTTGTGTGTGTGTAAGGGAGGGTATGTGTGTTTGTTTTGACCAAGATAGACAGGAGTATAGAAGAGGGAAGATTCCTGAGGTGTTTCTAAGCCTAACCCTCAATTACAAAGATATACCCATTATTGTCTTGTAGTTGTTGTTGGTATTGTTGCTGTTTGTGTCGGTATTCGAGGGGTTATCACCCTGACTGCCTATCTGTCTGGAAGATTCTGTGTGTGTGGGGAGGCCCATGTGTGACAGTGTGTGTGAGTGTGTGCGTGTGTGGATCAGGGCTGTGAGGGGACAGGTTGGCGGTTCTCTTCCCACCCAGCCATCCAGGAAGACAGTCCCAGTGTCCCGCCGTGAGGTGCATTGTTATCTGAACCCCCCCCCCCCCTCGCCCTCCCTCCCCACCCCTCTCCCTCCCCACTCTCTACAATCAATGGCCCCAAACACCACCTGTGTCGCCACCGGCAACACACAGCAGACGCCCAAACAACAACAAACATGGCCTCTAGTCTGCCTGCCTGCCTGCCTGTCTGGCTGTTTGTCTGTCTGGCTGTCTGATTGTCTGTCTGGATGTCTGGCTGGCTGTCTAGCTGGCTGGCTGTCTAGTTGTCTGGCTGGGTGTCTGTCTGTCAGGCTGACTGGCTGGCTGGCTGTGACTGGCTGGCTGTCTGGCTGTCCGGCTGTGACTGGCTGGCTGGCTGTGACTGGCTGTCTGTCTGTCTGGCTGTGACTGGCTGGCTGGCTGTGACTGGCTGACTGTCTGGCTGTCCGGCTGTCTGGATGTCTGTCTACCTGTCTGGATTGCTTGCTGTCTGTCTGTCTGATTGGCTTGCTGGCTATCTGTCTCTCGTTCACTTTCTCTGTGCTGCATCAGTGGACAGAGAGAGGGGTGAACAGAGGAATGTTTGGAAAAGAATGATAGAGAGTAGAGTGACAGAGGAAGAGAGAGAGTAGAAGGTATTACAGGGAGAGAGAGTGATAGAGTGGAGAGAGAGAAAGCAGGAGGGTGACAGAGAGAGTAAAAGGTGTTATCGCCGTCAGATAAAGCACTGCCCTGTCAGCTGTCAGACGGCAGCTTACCCAGAGGTCAGGGGTCACGGCGAGCTTTCACAAGAGCACTAATCGATGAGTCGGCTGGCCCCGCCCTCTTGAGGAGGGCTGGAGCCACCTGGGACCCAACGCTGTAACTGCTTGCCTCTGAGGTGTGTGTGTTTGTGTGTGTGTGCGCTGTGTGTCGGTGTGTGTACACGTGTGTGTGGTGTGTCAGTATGGTGGTGTGTGTGTGAGCATGTGACAGATGTGTGATTTAAGTGTTGATGTGTGGTGTGTCCTCTGTGTGTGTGTCAGTGTGGGTGCTGTGTGTGTGTGTGTTGTGGGGGTTTGTGTTGCCGGACCATATTGATCAATCTTTAGCGCAGGGGTCCTCAAACGTTTTTCTGCGAGGGCCAGAACATTTTTCCTTTCTTTAATGTGGGGCCGGGTCGGTCTGCAACAGAAAATTACATGGGCCGAGTGACTACCAGTATTATTGTGGAGAGTTTATTATGATTTTAAATGTATTTATTATGCTAGATTAGTTTATTATTTTGTTATGCGCTGTACATCCGTACATATCATGGGATATATAGCCTATTAAAAGAGCATTATTACCATTGTAATTACCTTTTTTCATATTTATTGCTATTGAAATGAAAACATGTACTTACTTATGCATATTCATCAGTGTGAAGGTTTATTAAAAAAAAAACGTATTTTTACGTCTCTGGCATTGTTCAGAGGGACGGTCCAAATGCGTATTCGGCCCACGGGCCGTAGTTTGGGGACCCCTGCTTTAGCGGGTGAAAATAATTTTGTCTGGATTTCTAGGATGACCCCCTCCAGAGTTAACACCCTGAACTCACTGCTGTGGGATGTGGGAGGGGGGGCTGGGAGTGGCTGGAGGGAGGCTGGAGGCTGGTGAGAGAGGCTGGGGGAGGCTGGGCTGGAAGCTGGGTGCAGGCTTAGCCAGGTGTGTTCATCATTAGCCACAGGCTGCCTTCTTGGGCCCTCAGGGACCTGTGTGTGTGTGTGTGTGTGTGTGTGTGTGTGTGTGTGTGTGTGTGTGCGTGTGCGTGTGCGTGTGACTGAAGAAAGGTTAGTTAGGCTTGTGGCCTCAAACCAGGTGTTAGAAGGTCCAACTTTAGGTGTTTGGTGTCTAATGATGCTCTGTGTGTGTACGTGTGTGTGTGTGTGTTTATCCTCTAGGGATAGTTGACCTCTGCCCTTTCTCTATCTAAGGCTGTATGTGTGACTGCTAATAGGCTGGAGAGAGAAGGAAGAACCAGCTATAACTACCCTTCCATACCTACCTACCACACAGACACACACACACACACATAGTCACACACCCACATACACACACTCACACACCAGCTAGCCAACTCTCTCTTAATCTCTCTCTGCTCCCATGTCTCTCTCTCTCCTCCCTCTCTCTTTCATTTCATAGTGCAGCAGGAATGTTGGTCATAACCTAGCTGAGAGGTTTATAGTGATCCCTGTCTCTGCCTTAGACCTCATTACAGCCTCTGTCACTGACACACACACAAACACACACACACACACACACATAAACAAACACACACTTATAAACAAACATACACACACACACATAGGCACACACACCCACACACACAGTTTACTGCTGGGTTGTTGTCTTTGGCCCTGGCTGGCATCTCCAGTTTATGGCTAGCTCTCGTTAGCTATGAACTCTGTTCCCTCTCAGGCCATTAGCTGCTTTACTTCACCATCTCTGCCCATTTATTACATCTCTGTTTTGATATTTTAAGGCTCGGTTCCTTTATATGATGACTCAGAGGAAGTGGAAAGGTCTTCTTCCTGTCTCTTATCACCCACCAAAGGAACAACCAAGGTTTAGTTAGGCCTCTCGGACAGGAAATGAGGTCACGTGGTATCTCATCATCCTGATTGGTTTATCCTCACCTGTAATTGGAATCAATAGGTTGAACATTCCACGGACGTCTCCCAGAGTTCTGTCTGAATGCTGTCATTAGGACAGGGGATCTCAATCCCCACACACACACACACAAATAAATGTATACTATTAGGGCCTTTTTCTGAATTTGGCCGGTGTATGTGTGTGCGTGTGTGTGTGACAGGGGGTGTTCCAAGGGGCGGGGTGGCTGTTAAGCCCTAATAGATTGCTCAGTCAGGCTCCGCAGCGCCGGTTGCCATTAGCGATACATTCCTGACACCACTACCACATCCCTGATGTCACACGGTCAATTGGAGAGGAGGCAGCAGTCATCTGTCAGCCTTTACTACAGTTATCATTCACACACACACACACACACACACACACACACACACACACACACTGCCTTAGACACGCACACACAGACTCATGCCTTACATGCACACACACACACACACACTCACAGGCACCCACACCGCCTTAGACACACACACACACACACACCACCTTAAACACACATCCACACATCAGTCTGCTCCCTAGCACACACAGACATACACACACACTCACATACACACACATACACACACACAAACACTCACGCACAAACCTCTCCTCTTTGACTTATGAGAGAAGTCAAAGAAAAACAGTGGTGGTTCATTGTAATATGATAGTTTATGTGTGTGTTTGAGTGTGTTTGATGGTGGATGTGTGTTAGTGTGGTAATGTATATAGCGTGAGTATGTTAGTGTATATGTGTGTAGGTGTGTATGTGTTAGTGTGCGTGCTAGTGTGTGTGTTACGGTGTATGTTAGTGGACGTGTTAAAGTGTGTGTGTATGTGTGTGAGTTAGTGTGGTCTCTCCTGGTTATGAATCATCTCTCTACAGTTTATTGGTAACTGAGCCACAGAGAGCTGTCTCAGTCCACAGCAGTGTGTCTGTCGACTCATGATATATGCTGCATGAGCAGGGACAGTACATTTACTCCTCCTCCTCCATTCTGCTCTCCTAAACTCTTCTCCTTTCTCCTCCCCTCCTCTCCTCAGCTCTCTTCTCCCTAACGCTCCTCTTCTCCTCTTCTTTTCCCCTTCTCTCCTCTCCTCCTCTGGGTAGTAACTCAGTAAACTGGCTAGTTCTGAGATGCTAATTGGCTGAATTACAGGCAGGATTTATGCTGCGCTAACGAGCACCTGGGCCAGGGTAGAGCTAGTCTCCCTGGGTGAGGAGAGGGGATGAGAGGGGATGAGGATGAGGAGAGGGGTGGGCAGAGGAGAGGAGGAGGAGAGGAAAGGGGTGAGGAGGAGTGGGTGAGGAGAGTGATGAGGAAAGGGGGAGGAGAGGTGAGGAGGGGTGAGGGGGGATTAGAGGGAGAGGAGGTGATTAATGGCTGGTCTGGCTGGGGGTGCAGGGATGCTGGCTGGGTGGTGGGGGGTGGGGTCACAAATACTGGATATCTGGTAAAACTGGATCATAAATTCAGCTTTTTATCTCTCTCTGACGCCCCCCCCCCCACACCCTCACTCACCTCACCCACCCTCACCCCATCACCTACCTCACCCACCCTCCCAGAGAGAGAAAGAAAGAGAGACAGTATGTGTGTGGGAGCATATAGTGTGTTTGTGTTGTAGCAGAGATAGTGTTTGTTTCTGTTGTAGTAAAGGAAGTGTGTGTTGGAACAGAGATAGTGTGTGTGTGTGTTGGAACAGAGATAGTGTGTGTGTTGGAACAGAGATAGTGTGTGTATGTCAGCAGGGATAGTGTGTGTGTGTGTGTGTGTTGGAACAGAGATAGTGTGTGTGTGTGTGTTGGAACAGAGATAGTGTGCGTGTGTGTGTTGGAACAGAGATAGTGTGTGTGTGTGTGTTGGAACAGAGATAGTGTGTGTGTGTAATGAACATGCAGGATCGTACAGTAGCACTTCCAGCCACAAACACGTCCAAACAAATCATCTGATGTGGGGAAACTGAGTGATGTTGTGACTGGAGACTCGTTCATCTCTCTCTTTCCCTCTATATCTCTCCCTCTCTTTCTTTCTCTCTCTTTCTTTCTCTCTCTCTCTTTCTCTCTCTCTCTCTCTCTCTCTCTCTCTCTCTCTCTCTCTCTGTCTCTCTCTCTCTCTCCTTCTCTCTCTTTCCCTGTAATTTACCAGTCTGAGAATCTGTGGTGCCTACAGATAGAGCTAGATACAGAAATAGAGAAAGAAAGAGATGATAGATAGATAGATAGATAGAGATTAAGAAAGAGAGAGTAAGAGGTGGAGTAAGAGAGTGACAGAGAGTAAGAGAGAGAGAGAGAGACCTACATGAGATGTATGGATGTGGAGGCGTGCGTGTTCTCTTCAGTGTGTGTCGGGTCTTTGTTCCATCTCCATTCCAGGTCCATAACAAACATACTATTAATAAATGTCATTGTGACATGAGGAGACCCCCCTCCACCCCTCCCCCCTAGGCAGCGCAACACTGGAGTCCGAAACAAAGAGACTGCTGCTGCAGGCCTGGGCCAGGTGGATGTAGAGCATATACAGGAATAGACTGGGTGGGGTGTGTGTGTGTGTGACAGGGTGGGACGAGGGTTGAACACCGCAGTAGGGGTGCTAATGTTGTTGTGATTGCTTCAACACAAATGCGCAAACACACACACACACATCCACCAGCAACCCTGAGTAAACACACACACACGCACACACAGAGTGAAACATAGGGGTTCCATGTTTCCCACCAGCAGGGTCAAACCCCTCCCCCCCCCCCCCTGCCAGCCTCACAAATGAGATTTCCATGCGGACAGGAAGTTGATTCTCTTGCCACTTCCTGTACAGAACATAACCCTTCTACTGACCTACGCTGTATTTAGCTGCCAGGCTACCACCTCACCCCTGCCTTTCCCTCTCCTCACCCCTAACCCTCCCTCTTCTCACCCTCCCTCCCTCCCTCCTACCTCCTCCTTCCTCTCTCTCATTCCTCCCACCCCCTTGCTCCTCCCACCCTTCTCTCCTCACCCTCCCTCCTCCCTCTTTCTCCTACTGCCCCTCCCTCCCTCCTCTTCCCCCACCCTCTCCCAGAACTATCATTGTCAGGTGATTTATCTGCCCCCTGCATCTCTCCGGCATCCTGTCATGTAGATTATGGGTTATAATGATACAGCGTTTCCTGAAATACTCTCCTTCACACAGACACACAATGAAGAGCTTACAAGCATAAATACAGACTGTTCTGTTTGTCTCCTCTGCCTCCTCCTCCTCTCCTCCTCTCCTCCTCTCTCGATCCTCCATTTCTGCTCTGTCAGCCGTGTCTGTCCTCCCTTGTTTCTGTCCTCTCCCTATATTCCTCCCTCCTCCCTCTCCCCTCTTTCCACCACCTCTCCTTCCTCCTTCTCCTCCCTCTCTTACTCTCTCCACCCTCCGCCTCCACCCCACTTCACCTCTCCCCCTCCACCTCTACGCTCTCTCCACCTGATGAGGGAATGATTTGCAGGTGTTATAATTTCGCAGGAGGGATGGAGTATGTGGGCAGGACAATCAGAGCCTGGAGCCAACACCTGTGAACACAAAAACACATCAAACCTGATCAGGCCGGGGACGTAACAATAGGAGGACAAGAGAAAACTTGAAATCAATAAAAGGAAAGAGGAAACAGAGAGGAAAGAGTTTAGGATGGAGGAGAGGAAAACTGTGAAGGGAAGGAAGATGCCAGATACTCCCAGTCATACATTTCTATTGTCCTGAGTGGAGGGACTATTTCACCTCAGGGAGGGATCTTGCAGGCCCAGGGTAGTGATGGGGCAGTCAGAGGTAGACAGGTGGAGGAGACACAGCAGAGCTGACTGCAGACTCACACTCGCATCCATCATGGTGGCCCTGGGCCCCCCAACCTTGCCCCCATCACAGAAATCAAGTGCCCCTCAGGTATTTGTTGTGAGAATTTAGGAGATGACAAGACTGCGCCATCTGTGTGATGCAGAGCAGGTCACCCGGAGATGATGTAATCCTGTGTGTGTGAGTGTGTTTGCATGTGTGAGTGTGTGTTATAGGATTTGGTGGGGCGCTTTGGATAAAAGCGTCTGCTAAATGCATAAATGTAAATGTAAATGTAAATGTTAAAAAAGTTGAGTTGGTTCTCTTATCTGAACATTGAAATGGAATGTGATTAGAAGACTGACAGAGAGAGAGAAAGAGAGAGAGAGAGAGAGAGGGGGGGGGGAAGAGAGAGAGGGGGAGAGGAAGAGAGAGAGGGGGGGAAGAGAGAGAGAGAGGGGGAGAGGAAGAGAGAGAAAGAGAGAGGGGGGAGAAAGAGAGAGAGAGGGGGTGGAGGAAGAGAGAGAGAGGGGAGCTCTCTATGTTTTGAAATTTGATTTGTTTGTCTCCATGCCAACATTCCTCTACTTGGAAAAAACTGTGTTGAAAGCCTGGGGAGTTTTGTAGCTGTAGCCCCATTACCTAAGTCAGGCAGTTAGGACGACAGACAGACAGACAGACAGGCAGGCAGGCAGGCAGGCAGGCAGGCAGGCGCACAGACAGGCAGACAGGCAGGCAGGCAGGCAGACAGACAGACACACAGACAGGCAGACAGGCAGACAGTCAGGGAAACTTACAGACAGATAGGCCAGGCCAGCAGGCAGACAGACAGGCAGCCAGTCAGATAGTCAGTCAGACAGACAGACAGACAGACAGGCAGGGCGTGTAGATTTCTTGTTTCTTTTTATAATTTGTTCAGGAAGAGTCGACAATCGGTGTTCTGTAATGAGGGCTGTGTGACAATGGTAGGAAAGAGGCTGCTGTGTGTCGGCCTCACACACGCCATTTCCCTCTCACTACCTCTCTGACCTTCACCAGGCATTCCAGTCCAGGTGGGGTCTGGATGTGTGTGTGTGTGTGTGTGTGTGAGAGAGAGAGAGAGAGAGAGAGAGAGAGAGAGAGAGAGAGAGAGAGAGAGAGAGAGAGAGAGAGAGAGAGAGAGAGAGCAGCTAGTTAGGGTAAGTTCCTGTGTATGGGTTGTTTGTTTGTATGTTAGCACACACACACACACACACATCAGAAGTTGCTTCTATTTTTCTTTTGGCTCCTCTTCTTCTCCGTTGTCTCTCTCCCTCTCTCCTCATCTCTCCCTTCCTCCTTCCACCCCTCTGTCCTAAAGCCTTCGTCAGTTGTGCAGTCAATAAATTATTAGTCTTTTAAAAATCAGTGTTACCACATGCAGCTTTACGATTGGACGATGTGGCCAGCCTATCCTGGAAGTGGAGTTCCGCCAAGAATTCCATGAACTTCCACAATATCTGCTGAACCATGGTGTTCTGTACCTGGATAAACCCCTTCTCTTCCTCCCTCTCTCTCTTCCTTCATCTCTCTCCCTCCATCTCTCTCTCCACCTCTCTCTCTCCCTCTCTCTCTTTCTCTCTCGTTCTTCACCTCTCCCTCTATCTCACTCCTTCTGTCTGTCCCTCTATCTCTCCCTTTTAGAGAGAGAGAACAGGAACGAGAGAGATAGAGGGGGGAGAGGGAAAGAGCGAGGGAGCCTTTTGCTAACTGAACAATTTTCACACTCACCTCCCTAACCTTGCATGGGAAGTGCTTTTTTATTGACTCCCCCGTATTATAAATGTTAGACACTTTTTATGGCTTATTAAGGTTTTACAGCGAAGGGAAACTTGTGTTTTATTGGGTTAATTTGAAAAGAAAAGCTTGAACGCTGTATTAGCACTATTTTCCCCTCATCAAGGAGCCAGGGAGGACAAGGTCCGCACACACACGCACTGCTGAAGCTGGAGATTGGGGCCGCACGCACACGTGTCAATGTGTGTGTGTATGTCACACTGCTACATTTATTGGAGAAAAGGATGATCCTAGATTGTCCTCCAGATTCCGAACCAAAAATGAAAGATCTGCTTGTTATGTTCTCTCTGTCTCTCCTTCCCTCCCTCTCTAAACCCTCCCTCCCTTTTCCTCTCTCTGCCCCCCCTCTCCTCTCCTCTCTTCTCCTCCCCTCTCTGTTGTTCTTTTAGTTCAGGGACAACAATGATATTATTTATTGTGCTGTTTGAGAGCAGACTGGTTGAAATAACACTTCTCTGCCCTCCCAGATCTGCCTCTTTCTCTCTCTCTCTCTCTCTCTCTCTCTCTCTCTCTCTCTCTCTCTCTCTCTCTCTCTCTCTCTCTCTCTCTCTCTCTCTCTCTCTCTCTCTCTCTCTCTCTCTCTCTCTCACACTTTCTCACTCTCTCCCTTTCGCTCTGTCTTAATAATAGCAGGACCGTTAAATTGCCATTCTGAAATGTTTGTTTTCTTGGCTCCGCAAAACATAGTTTTCAGATGACAAACATGTCAGCCCCTTGCCAACCATTATCTCCTCTGACTTCTGCTTTTAGTTAGCAGTCACTCCTCCTCCACTCCTCTCCTCACCTCCTCTCTTCTCCTCGTCTCCTCTTCCTCTCCTCCACCCTATCTCCTCTTCTCTCCTCCTCTCCTCCTCTTTTCTTCTCCTCCTCTACTTGCTTGTACAAAGGCCTGTGGCTTGGTTTTGATTTACTCTGAGCCCATTGTTTGTATGTGCGTGTGTGTGTGAGACAGCAGTGGGGTGTGGGACGTAAGAAGTCAGTGTAAATCACTGATGTGTTGGTGTCTGGACCTCATTGTATGCTTAGCAACTTCTCTTTCATCTAAAGAACCCTCTTGATTTCCCCAAGGTCTCTCTCTCTCTCTGTCCTTCTCTCTTTATCTCTTTCTCTCTCTCTTCTCTCTCTCTCTCTCTCTGTCCCTCTCTTTCTCTCTCTATCTCTCCTTTTCTTTCTCTCTCTATCCCTTTACACCCCACCCCACCTCGCCCTTTCTCACGAAGTCTCCCCCTACACTCTCTCTCTTTCCCTCATTTGCTTTCCCTCCCCTTCTCTCTCTTTCATTCTTTCCTCTCTGTCTCTCTCTTTATTTCTCTCTCACACACACAAACACCCACACTGAGCTCTATCTATAAAAATAGGTCTGGTAAATGACACTTAAATAAGGCCATTGCAATAAGCCTGAGGGTAGCGTGCACACACACACCGATACACACACACACACACACACAGGTTTATGAGGGGCAGGTCTTATAGCAGAGGTAATGGAGGATGTGATGCTGCATTTTAATAGGTGATTACATCTGCTGCTTTCAAGTTTCACACACACTAAGGCAGGGGTGCATGGAGATGACCCCCATACACACACACTCATACACATTCACACAGAAAATCATCATCATCATCATCATCATCATCAATACAAACACACATAAGAGCTGACCCCTCCCACACACACACACACACACACACCAACACATGACCCAAACTTTGGTTTAGAATGAGCTCATCTTCTCTCCTCTTCTCCTCTCCTTCTCTCATCTACCTTCTTCTTCTCCTCCTTTCCTTTCCTGCTCTCCTGCTCTCCTCCCCTCTCCTTTCCTTTCCTCCTGTCATCTTCCCTCCTCCTCTCCTCTCCTTTTGTCTTCTCCCCTTCCTTTCCTTTCCTCTTTCCCCCTCTCCTCTTGCTCTCTCCTCCTTTTCTTTCTTCTTCTCCACTCCTCCTCTCCTCCTTTTTCTGTCCTTTACTCCTCTCCTCTAATTTTCTTTCCTCCTCTTCTTCACTCCTCATCTCTCTACCTCTCCTTTCCTCTCCTCCTCTCCTCTCCTCTCTTCTCCTCTATCTCTCTCTCAACCTGTTCTGACATCATCCTGTCAGCACTTAGCCATTTCAGACATAGGATGGATAGAATAGCATAATACCTCTTTCTTACTTCCTCCAATACTCCCTCTATCACATCTTCCTTTTCTTCCTCCATCCCTCCCTCAGTCCAGAGATAGAAAGAATGAAGACTGGCTACTCTCCATTAAAACACACAATAGAGGATGGCGCTGAACAGTGTAGAGCATTAGCATTTCTATACATGCATTAAAGGACTGTATGATTGAGGGAGGGGATGGAGGGATGATTCTGAGTGTTAGGTTGACTTAACCATCCCACCAACACTCCTCTCTTATTCATAGTTCTTGACTGAATTATCTCCACTGCGCTCCTCCTCCACTCTCCTCCGTCTTCTCCCTCTCCTTTCCTCCTCTCCTCTCCCTCTCCTACACTCTCCTCTGTTCCTCTGCACCCCTCACCTTTCCTCCTCTCCTCTCTTCTCTCCTCCACCCTCGGCTCTCCTCTCCTGTGGTGCTGTTAGACTGGAGGAGTGTGAGGTTTTGTTTGAGGAAACATTAATTGAATTAGGAGGGCTTGAGCTGAGGAGCGGGGGGCTAACAAGATGGATAGAGCATGAAAGGAGAGAGAAAGACAGCGCACTCCCTCTCTCTTTCCTTCTTCTGAGACCCCTCGTTCGCTTTGAAGAGGGCTTAAAGAGTGGAGGGGGCATACTCACGGGACCTGTGTGTTTGTGTGCGTGTGCGTGCGTGTGTGTGCATGTGTATGTGTGTGTGTGTGTGAGTATGTGTGTGTGTGTGAGTATGTGTGTGTGTGTGTGTGAGAGAGCATGTGTGTGTGAGTGTGTTTGTGTGTGCGTGGGACGATGCATCTGTCTGTGTGTTTTTGCTTTTCCTCCTTGTTCTGTTTTCATTCTATTCCAATAGAATGTTCTAGAGTTTTTCAATGGGTCGTGTGAAGGAAAGACTGTGTGTGTGGGCATGTGTGTGTGTTGGGTGTGTGTGTCAGTGATGCTGTCTTGCTCCTTCTGAGAGGGAAGGAAAAGAGGATCAATACTGATCTATAATTTACTATGACACACACACTTGCACACACACTTGCACACACACATACACCAACACCAGCTCTTTTTATGACTCTCTATACTACCTGTTTAATATTGTATGAGTAAACACACGTATGTAGCTTGGGGGGTGGGGGGGGGTGCAGGCTGTAAAAGACAGTATTTTACTACTCACCCTTTTTTACCCTTATAACAGTACGTGATCTGAGTACAATCCTCTCTCTGTCTCTCGTTCCCTCTCTTTTTCTCTCTTTCTCTCTCTCTCTTCTCCTCTCTCTTCCTCCTTTTCCCTCTCTCACTTTCACTTGCTCTCTTCCTCTCTCTCCTTCTTTCTCTTTTTCTCTCAGTTGATATCCCCTCTTCCTTCCTTCCTTCTTTCCTTCCTTCCTTGCTTCCTTCCTTCCTCTCTCTCCTGTCTGTATTGTGGGTACGTCCTAGTTAAAGCTACGACTCATTCTGTCTCAGTTCCTCAGCCCTGGTTTGTAGCCCTGCATCTCTTACTCTTTGTCTTCTCCTCTCCTGTCCTCTTGTCCACTCCCCTCCTCTCTCTCTCCTCTCTCTCCTCCCTCCCTCTCTCTCTTTCTCTCTCCTCTCCTCTCTTTATCTCTCTTTCTCCTCTCTCTCTCCATCTCTGTCCCTTTTCCATTCCCCCCTCCCCCCCCCTCCCCCCCGTCTCTCCCCCGTCATCTGTCTACATCATTAGATAGCAGGGGTCACAAGGGGTCAGTTTGATCTTTCCTCTGCTCCTTGCTGGATCTGATTGGCTGTTGACACAGCAAGGCTCTGGGAGACTACTTTTATGCTTAGTTGTTGTGGTGTGTGTGTGTGTGTGTGTGTGTCGTGTGTGTGTGTGTGTGTGTGTGTGTGTGTGTGTGTGTGTGTGTGTGTGTGTGTGTGTGTCCGTGTGTATGCGCATCTGTGCGTGTGTGTATTTAAGTGAGTGTGTGCATGTGTTTGTGTGATGTGTGTATGTGGGTCAGAGTGAGACAACACCTTCAGAGGGTGAATTACCTTTTGGTATAATGTTAGTCTCAGGCTTGGCTACCAGATGACCTGGGTTTGATCCCTGTGGAGCAGGGCCGGAGTGGGGACACTTTTCAGCCCACTTTTATTTTTTGTATCATATATTGGGGTGATACAAAAAGGCTAATATTTTAATTAAATTTAACATTTTACTTTCAGGCCCAAGACCAGACCACTTTTTCTGTATACCAAAAGGCTAATATTTTAATTAAATGTAATTGAATTTTTTTGCTTGCGAATAGGTTGACAACGCTAAAACGATATCAGCCAAATAATTACGTTGCTAATGCTAATCATTAAGCCTATATCACTCAATACCAGTTGCCACTTGTGTTTGTCATCTTGAAAATGAATCGGTAAGCTTGGCACATTTGGCAGCATCCTCCTCCAATGCCTTTCTTTTTTTCAACCTGGCTTTTTCAGCCCCTCCTGGCCTCTTCCTCCCATCCATCCTCCCTGACGCGTATCATTACGGTAGGGCCGCCCGGCCCAGCTATCGGTAGCCTATCTGAGAAAACTTTTGGGAAAAGACGGGCTATGGACCCAACCAACTCTAATTGGGAGGGGAGAACTCCCTCACATGGTACAACCCATGCAGAGGCTGAGGTGTCAGAATGCAGAACGTGTGTAGCCTACTTTAAGAGAAGATAGACTAACGTGACAAATGTCGACAACAAAAATCCTCGACCGGCCCCTAAGTGAAGCGGCCCACCGGGAATTCTCCTGATTTTCCCGATTACCCACTCGGGGCCTGCTGTGGAGTGTATTATCCTGCTGCCTAGCCTCCTCAACTTGTACACACAGACACACAGAGCCCACTGTCATGTCCTGTACAGCCTATCACTTATTCACAGACAGGTAAATTATGACAAATATTGAACATGAATATTATTATTAAATAGTTACAAACCACATCCTTTGATGCTGTAATGAGCGTTACAAATATGAAGCCAATGTGAAGAAAGGCAGATGAAAGAGATGCTGGTTTGTGTTGGTTGTGTGGTATGAGCACTGGCTAATTCTGCGTTGAGTGTTCAGTGAATGTTTTGTACTACAGAGGACTGGGAAAGAACCTTCTCTCTCTCTCTCTCTCTCTCTCCTCTCTCTCTCTCTCTCTCTCTCTCTCTCTCTCTCTCTCTCTCTCTCTCTCTCTCTCTCTCTATGTCTGTCTCTCTCTCTCTCTCTGTCTCTCTCTCTCTCTCTCTCTCTCTGTCTGTCTGTCTCTCTCTCTCTCTCTCTCTCTCTCTCTCTCTCTCTCTCTCTCTCTCTCTCTCTCTCTCTCTCTCTGCTCTCTCTAGGTTGTACCCTCTCTGCCAGCCTGTCCTCACTTCTGTACCCGCTGAAGGAAAATCAATCACGTTAAACACACTCTGACACATAGACACACACTCTGGACACACACATGCACTCCGACACACATACACACACACACACACTTTGACTGACAGAGACTGTGACACACAAAAATACACATACGCTGGACACACATACATATCCCCATCTCAGGTCCTACAGCAGTGATCCCCTCCCCTCTCCTCCTCCATTTTGCTGAGTTGTTGTTGATGTATGAAGCCTTGGCCCAGACCAAGGCCTCTGATTGGCCCATGCTGCTGAGCATGCAGTAGCTTCACCATCCTCCACCAACCTACTCCCAGCCTTGACAAGATGGAAAAAAGCCAATTAGCAGTGGGATAGTTGATTGGTTGGAGGCCGTAGTTAACACAGGTGATGGTAATTAGCTCCCTGATGTGGAGCGACACGTGTGTGTGTGGGGGGGGGGAGTGTTTATGAGACAAACACACACCAGTCACCCTCCTCCTCCGACCACTCCTCCATAACTGGTACACCTGATCATAGACGTCTTGCTGAAATAATTGAGTCACTTCAGAAGTGCCAGTTGTTCTGTTATCTCCTGGAACAGCAGACAGCGCACACGTACACACACACACACACACACACAGGCTGTTTTAGACAGATGATAGGAGCTCAGGTCTGTGTTCTGACTCTCTTACTGTTTTGTCTCCTAATTATCTACAAGATGTTGGGTAAATGTGTGTGTGTGTGTGTGTGTGTCTGTATCTCAGTGACTTGCGAGACTTGATATCTAGACTTGATATCTTTGCTACAGTTGGAGCAGTGACAGCTCTTCTATCAGCGTGGTGTCCCGCAGTGTGTGTGTGTGTGTGTGTGTGTGTGTGTGTGTGTGTGTGTGTGTGTGTGTGTGTGTGTGTGTGGAGGTGAAGGTGCCCCCTCTTTGATCAGTGCAGCTCAGATAATTAGTAAGAATGATGACGGGATTGAAGAAGGTATTTTAAGATAGAAGGATGACAGCTTCGCTCTCTCTCAGAGGAACGAGAAAAGATGCTAGTCAAAGACAGGGACTGGAACAGGGACAAGAGTAGGAACTGGGACAGGAACAGGGACAGGGACAGGAGCAGGGACAAGGACAAGGACAAGGACAAGGGCAGGGACAGGAGCAGGGACAGGAGCAGGGGAGGGACAGGGACAAGGGCAGGGACAGGGACAGGGACAGGGACAAGGACAAGTACAGGGGCAGGGGCAGGGGCTGGGACAGGGACAGGAGCAGGGACAGGGGCAGGGGCAGGGGCTGGGACAGGGACAGGAGCAGGGACAGGAGCAGGGACAGGAGCAGGGACATGGACAGGAGCTGGGGCAAGAACAGGAAGTAGAGAAGAAGCAGTGTCAGTCAGTGAGAACCGTCACAGCCCTACTTGCTTCCATGACTTCCTCTTAGAGTCAAAACATTCCTCTGTGCTGCTGTCAGACTGGCTGACAGACTGCTGCTCTCTAACAGGCGGGTGGCAGACTGGTTTGATGGCTTGTCTGTCACATCTCATTCTTCCTAGTGAGAGAGAGAGAGTGAGAGAAGGGAGAGTGAGAGAGGAGAGATGAGAGAGAGAAACAGAGAGATATTAAATAGAGAGTTAGAGACAGGGACAGGAGAAGGTAGGGTGTTGAGTCACAGCAGTGCCGGTTATTTTTTATAAACGATCGCTCAGGTTCTCTCCATAGTGAACTGACTGTGTGTCACATTCTGACAGAGAATGTCGGAGAAATGATTTAGTGACCACACATATACGCACATACACCAGAGAATCACCATATACACACACACGTGTGTGCAAAACACACACAAAAAAACACAAACAGCAGGGTTGTGTTTTCATATTTGTGGTTTCAATAATTAAAATGCAAAAATTTAGCAACTGCTTTAGTAGTGATTCATTATTCATTAACAACATGTTAATTGCATCCGCACATTGAATATTTAAATACAAAGTGCAGGGAATGACTCCTGCATTATGAATATTCACATGGTTAATGAGGAAGGCAAGCCAGGTTCTGGAGGAGGGGGTGAGGGTTAAAGAGGTTGAGTTTGATAACACCTCTCACAATGAGGACATGCGTTAGCTTACTGAGCAAAAGCCCTGGTGGCCATGCACACAGAGACACACACATCCAAACATGAGTACACACACACAGAGACACAGACACACACATACATAAGCACACATACCACACACATACAGTACACACGTATGCACGCAGAGACATACACACACACATAAACACAGGACAAATATGCAAACACAGTGAAATATTCTGTATGTTTGTACAGTACTGTATCTGTTGACCCTCAAACAACCATAGTAGGTCGGACAGACTGTGAACACAGGAAGAGAGAGAGAGGGGGGAGAAGGCGAGGTAGAGAGGAGGAGGGAGGGTAAGAGAGAGGGGGAACGTAGAAGAGGGGGAGACAAGGAGTGAGAGAGAGAGAGAGAGAGAGAGATGAGAGAGAGAGAGAGAGAGAGAGAGAGAGAGAGAGGGAGAGAGAGAGGGAGGGAGGGTGGGTTCTGACCATGATGGATTGCAGAGTTCACTAATAGACCAAAATTATACCTCTTTCCTGCAACTCAGATGAAATATTATTAAATGCGCAGCAAGTTTGCGTGAAACAAATGAATCAGCTGGTGTGTGTGTGTGTGTGTGTGGAGAGGACTAATGGTACTGTTTACTGATCTCAAACACAAGCTGATGCATCTCTCGGTTGAGGATAACCATGCTGTTTGAGAGAGAGAAAGAGAGAGAGAGATAGAAAGGGAGAGAGGGAGAGAGAGATAAAGGAGAGAGAGAGAGAGAGAGAGAGAGAGAGAGAGAGAGAGAGAGAGAGAGAGAGAGAGAGAGAGAGAGAGAGAGAGAGAGAGAGAGAGAGAGATGAGCAAGGGGACGGTGGTGAGGAAGGGAATCTGGAAGAGAGGGGGAGGAGGTGTAGGAGAGAACAAGAAAGGGAGAGGATGGAGGCATATTGAAATGCATGCCCCTATCCGTCACTAATTAAAACAGTGACTCCTGAAATTCTATAATAAGCCTTAATTAGCGTGGGGTCTTTCTCCTCCTCTAATTAGCTAATTAGCAACCGCACGGTGATCCACACCGTTACTGAGGAGACACTTGTGACTGGAGTGGCAGAGACACCCTTAATTAGACACTAGAGTAGAGACAACAGTGACTAGACTAGAGTAGAGACAACAGTGACTAGACTAGAGTAGAGACA
The DNA here is from genome assembly GCA_023658055.1 of Thaleichthys pacificus. Lineage (NCBI taxonomy): Eukaryota > Metazoa > Chordata > Actinopteri > Osmeriformes > Osmeridae > Thaleichthys > Thaleichthys pacificus. The sequence continues at coordinate 7,965,673 of CM042877.1, read as the reverse complement.
ACAGAGACTAGACTAGAGTAGAGACAACAGTGACTAGACTAGAGTAGAGACAACAGTGACTAGACTAGAGTAGAGACAACAGTGACTAGACTAGAGTAGAGACAACAGTGACTAGACTAGAGTAGAGACAACAGCGACTAGACTAGAGTAGAGACAACAGTGACTAGACTAGAGCAGAGACAACAGCAACTAGACTAGAGTAGAGACACCAGCAACTAGACTAGACTAGAGACAATAGCGACTAGACTAGAGACACCAGCGACTAGACTAGACTAGAGACACCAGCGACTAGACAAAAGTAGAAACACCATTACTGTAACTATGACACAGTAGAGATAGAGAGTAGAGATAGAGAGTAGAGACAGTAGAGATACACTTAGAACAAAAGAATTGCTATGTTTGTGACTAATGACTAATATTTACCTAGTGTTAGAATGTGTGCCTGTAGTGTGTGTCTGTGTGTGTCTGTGTGTCTGTGTGTGTGTGTGTGTGTGTGTGTGTGGATGTGTGTGTGTGTGTGTGTGCGTGTCTGTATGTGTGTGTCCCACAGTGAGGTCAGTGTGTGATGTATTATTCTGTGTGTGGATTGTTTCTCATTCTAGATTACTATGCTTCCTTCTCCATGGCCCCAAGATAACCTATATGTGTGTGTGTGTGTGTGTGTGTGTGTGTGTGTGTCTGTGTGTGTGTGTGTGTGTGTGTGTGTACTGTATGTATGGGTGTGCATGAATGTAAGTATGTAGGCTGGTGTGTGTGTGTAACTGTGTATGCCTGTGTATATATGTGTGTGTGTGTGTATGCATGTGTATGCTTAAGTGTGTGTGTGCATACTTCTGTGTGAATGTGTGTGTGTGAGTATGTGTGTGTGTCAGACGGGGGTGCAGTGTTCACAGACAGCATGTATGTTTATCATATTTAGCATCAACAGAACCTCTGAAGCATTCACACACCTCTGAGTGTGTCACAACAGACGGTCCCACTCCATCTGTGTGTGTGTGTGAGCATGCGTGTGTTTACACACACACACATTAAAGAGAAGTCATCTGTGAAATACACACAGCTTGACATTAACTGCATAATCAGCTAATCAAATCTTTCTTTTTCTCTGTTTTCTTTTCCACGCTCCCTCGCTCCCCTCTCCCTCCTTCCATGTGGCCGCATGTGAACCAGGTAAGAGCACTTTAATGTGACTGTGATAGCTGGCTGACCTGAAGCCTCTCTCTGAAGGAGGGCAAGATCTCCATCTGTTCAGAGGAGCTGCCACTCCCACCAACTCAGCCTGGTCTTAGAACACACGCACACTCACACACACACACACTCTCACACACTCCCACACACATGCACAGACACTCACACAAGCACACATGCACACATTCCCAAACAAAGTCATACAGTACATCCAAGCACACACACCTACACATACGTACTGTACATACCACACACACAGTCAAGAAAAGCACATACACATGCACAAACACAAACCACTGTCCAGCCTGTTGACCTCAGGATGAGGTCATTTGTATCTGTGTGTCCGTCCAGTTGCCTGAACCAAATGGGCTGAAGGACCCCTCCACAGACAGGAAGCAGGAGTTGTGTTTTTATTCAGGCAGAGCTGTCCCCAGTACTTATCACTAGAGCATTTCTCTCCTCTCCTCTCCGCTCCGCTCCTCCTCTCTGCTCCTCCTCTCATCTCCTCTCCTCTTCTCCTCTCCTTCTTTCCTCTCTCCTCCTTTCCTGCTCTTCTCTCTGACTTGATCAGTGCCCCATCATCCTGTTAATCAAATTAATTATGAACCAAAATTGACAGTTTTCATTAATTATAAAGGATTATTCTAATTGCGATTCAAATTTATTCATTTAGAACAGACGGCGTTCAGTAATATTTCAGGAAATTAGCATATTAAATGGAGAGGCTTGCTCATTAGGCATGCTAATGTATGCGTATTTCCTTATTTTTAACTGGTGGGCCATATGCAGCTCCGGCGACGGGCAGGTGAACCTTCTAGAACGTCTTTCATTTGTTTGACAAACACGGCAGGGGACGCTCTCTCTCACTCTTATCCCCCTCTCTCTCCATCTCTCCCTCTTTCTCTCTCTCTCCTCCTCCCTTTTTCTCTCTCTCCTTATATTTATCCTTCTCACTCCCTGTATCTCTCTCTCCCTCTCTTTCTTTCCCTCAGTTTTTCCCTCTCTCCCTATATATCTCTTTTTACCTATATATCTCTCGCTCCCTTTCTCCCTCTATCTCTCTCAAGCTCTCTCAATATTTTCTCTGTCTCTCTTTTGCACCCCCTTCTCCGGTTGCTGTTGTTGTTGTTTTGTACTATTACCACTCGCCCCCCACCACCACCACCACACCCCTTGCCTGTGCCCCACCCCATGTGTGACTTGCCGTCAGGCTAGCAGTCCTGCCCTGTGGAGGGCTCCTCTCCTGCTGGTGTTAATGATGTCTCAGTGTAGTCCAGTGCCCGGTCTGACTGATGATGGGGCCTGGCTGAGGTGTCCCTGTCGTACGCCTGTGACAGCCTCGTTTGTCACCCAGAGCAGGGCTTCCCCAGGCTACATGCTGTGTGTGGGGGGGGAGGGTGTGTGTTTGTGTGTCTGTGCATCTGTTTTATATGTGTGAGCATGTGTGGGTTCCTGCTTGTTTGTGAGGGTAGATGTTGCCCCACCCCCGGGTCTACACGGCTGACAATGAGCCCCCTCAGAGCTCTGGAGGCTGGACCCCTGGCCCTGTTGACTAGCCCAGGTTAATGCACTTAGGGTCCTCCTTCCAGATCCACTTTATTATTGGGTGTTTTTGCCCTTGGCAAGGCACACAACCTATATTCTCTCTCATATATATATATATATATATATATTTCTTTATTTTCACCCAAAAACATTTTGCCCTACATAGACATGTCGGTGTCAAAATGTTCGTCTTGGTCCTGATTGCGTTGCTTCTATCGAGTGGAAGGTTCCGTTGCCCATTTTAGGCAACATTTTACTTTTTGTGGAGAAAAGTGAAGCTAACGGTGGCTGACTAGCTAGCCACAGTCACAAACGTCACTAACGTCACACCACGCAAAATTACCTATAGTAGAACATTAGTTTAGCAGCTCATTACCTTCTGAGAGATAGCTAGCTACCTAAAACAGCTAGACAGCTGCAGAAATGCCACAAGCAAAGGCCAGGGTGATAACATGATGTTACTGACACATAATGATCACTTCTAGTAAACCTGTTATATTAGCTTCCAGTTTTCCAGTTTTGGGGGGCATTGTTTCAGTTTGCAGAGGGTGCTGTTTGAATCGCAATTCCAACTAAGATACTGCCAGTGACAAAGTTGACAGACATAGGTTAGCACCATTTTTACACAGGATTGCTCAATTTCTTCGTTTTGATGCAACTTTATCAACTATGTGACGCTGCAACATATCACCATTCCCTCTTGCACTAAGGAGAATTACAAGAAAACCCTGTGTCATTCTACCCCTTCACTCTTACTGCACTTACACTTCACTATTTTGAAGTGTAAATGAGCATCTTTTTAATCCATGCCATCTTCATAAAGTATGCATACGTATTTAAAATATACAGAAATATCAGTTGGAAAATGTCAGTAAGAAAACGGACCAAATCGGCCACCGACACGAGCACACCTCACAATTTACCCTGAAACTCTCTCTAGTTCCCGATATACTGTAGAAGAGAGAAGGCGAGAGGAGGGGAGGAGAAGTGCGGGGAGGAGGGGGGAGGGGGGGGGGAGGGGAGTCTATTTGTTGCTAGTAATATTTAAAGGCAGCATGGTTTAGAGGACACGTTGAATACATCAATGTTTCATGGTGACAGGATGTCGGGGCTAAATAAAATATCACACTGGAAATAGACGTGAGATAGCTAGGTGCTGTGGTCACTACTCTAGCCTGAAGACTGGCGCTCTGACACAAACACACACCCAAACACATGCACATACACTTACACACACTCACACAAATACAGTCAGCCTCTCTTTCTTTCCCTCTCCCCTATCTCTCTATTTCTTTTTTTTCTCTTTTTTACCCAGTCCTCTCTCTCTCTTTTTACCTCTACCCGCCCAAGACACACACTCACACACCCGTGCACATGGCCAGAGCTCCCAGGGCTCCCAGTCTGCCAGTCTCCTGGTCTGGGCTGTGTATTACTGATGTGTATTATTGATGGTTTCTCCCTGGCTGGCGCCCCTACCCCCTGGGGTCATCCTGTCTGTGTGTGTGTGTGTGTGTGTGTGTGTGTGCGCGTCTGTGTGTGTGGATGCTTAGGTGCGTGTGCATTTGTGAGCATGTTTCTGTGTTTTCTGAATGAATGCACGTTCATGTGTGTGTGTGGATAGCAGAAGAGAGACCAGGCCATAAATCTCCTTAAGGAGGCCAGAGAGGCGGGGGTGGGGGGTGGGCAGGGTCGCCAAGGAAACAAGCCAGGCCGAGCGATCTAGGGTGTTAGTGATGCATGACTGCTGGACAGGTAGAGCCGACACACAGGCACACACTCACACACACACACATAGTCTCACACACACACAAACACTCTCACACACACACACACACACTCACACAAACACACAAACACTCACACACACAAATGTATATACATGTATATATGTACACGTACACAAACTAACACTACCCCTATATTGTACATTGCTGTGTCAGGTTACAAGCACACGCACACACACATTCACATGCACACACATCTTAATATACAAGAAAGAGCCTATCTTGTATTAGGTATTAGAGAAGCTTACCCCTGCTGCAGTCTCCTAACCCCTCATCACCCCCCACCACACACACACTAACACTAGACAGTGTAGAAGCCCATGTGTCTGTATATGTCACGACTTTACTGTTGATTTAGTTGTTTGTTTGGGTACCTATAACCTTGTTTATTTATCTAGTCCAAAAGAGATGTATGAGCAGGAAATGGGGTCATGTGACATTCAGGAACAGGAAGTAGAGGTCATGTGACAGGCTGGGGAGGAAGCACAGCTGGGTGTGTGAGGCCACACCCAGACACACACATTACGACGTGAGAGACTGAATGAATCGACCTGGCTTGTAGCTGGTGTGTGTGTGTGTCTGTGTGTGTGTGTGTGTTTAGCAGCCTTTAGGCCTGTAACACTACCCATCTATTGTACATTGCTGGGTCAGGTTACACACACACACACACACTCCTCTCTTTTAGCTTAGGAAGGAAGAAGGAAGGAGGGATTTCAGAGCCCCAGGCTACCCCCCCTCCACACACACACACACACACACACACATCTTAATATCCGAGAGCCTATCTTGTATTAAGGCAGCTTAGCACTGCTGCAGCCCTGCTAACCCCCCATCACCCCCCTAACCAAACACTCTACTACCTCACTAGAGCTCTCTCTCTCTCTCTCTCTCTCTCTCTCTCTCTCTGTCTTTCTCTCTCGATTTCTATTTCTCTGTCTGCCTTTCCTCTCTCACCCTCTATCACACTCGTCCTCTCTCTCCAGCGTGTGTGAATGAGGTCATCACGTAGCGCTTCTGAAGTAGAGAGCAGCAGTCAGAAGAGAAGAAGACAGGAGGAGACAGGAGGAGGAGAGGAAGAGGGGGGTGACAGGAGAAAAAGAAGAAAATGGCAGGAGACAGGCAGAGGAGGGTAGATGGTTCCTGTCAATACGATTCTCCTCTCCTCCCTCACGCTCTCCTCTTCACTCATAGGAGGATCTTTTTTTTAAGAGAGAGAAGACTTGCACACATACCCATTCTTCTTCTTGTATGTTTGTGTGTGAGTGAGAGAGAGAGAGACAGACAGAGAAGGAGAGAAAGAGAGAAAGAGAGAAAGAGAGAAAGAGAGAAAGAGAGAAAGAGAGAATGAGAAAGAGACAAAATGAAAGAAGAGAAATAGAGACAGAAAGAAAGAAAGAAGACAGAAAGAAAGAGTAGTTTATTGTTCAGACATTGCTCCAAGTTGTGTTACTTCATCAACCTTGACAGTAGTTTTGTTTTTGCATTTTTGGGTGCATACAGTATGTTCTGTACAGTCTTGACTCAGCCCCTGCATCCCCCTCCCTGCCCGCCGATCCCCCCACGCCTCTCCCCCCCTCTGCACCTTCTCCATCCCCCTTCTCCCCCCATTACCCCCAAATCAATCCCTCTCATCCATTATTCAACTGTTTGCCTTCAGCCTTTAAAATATACACGAGAGCCTCTACCCTCCCCCTTCTCCTCCCCCTTTGAGATCCCCCCCCCCCATCTCACCAGGACCCGCCCCTCCCGCCCTGCCCCGCCCCTCCCACCCCGCCCCGCCCCTCCCCCCCTTTCTTTCTGCTCTATCTTTATCAGCACGTGTGCCTCCCCCCCTCTCTTTTTTTTATTAGACTTCTATTCCCTGTCTCCTTCCCTCACTGTCTGTTGTCTGTCTGTGCGTCTGTCTGTGAGCTAGCCAGTTTGCCAACAGATCAGCCAGCCAGCCATTGAACTGGCCTCCTTAAAAGGGCAGAGGTGTGATCGCAGGAAGCATTGATAGAGATGCTAATGTTTGGAAGCTAAGCTAATCATTAGCATATCTCCTGGGAGTACAGTTTGATTGACAGGTGGTGTTGTTGTGGTCGCTCTCTCTCCCTCACTTTCTGTCTCTCTCTCTCTCTCTCTCTCTCTCTGTTGCTCTCTCTCTCTCTCTGTTGCACTCTCTCTCACTCTTTCTATCTCTGTTACCACCGCTCTTTCTCTCCCTCTCCATCTCTCTCTTCTGTGCAGGGGCCCTATGTGGATATGACTAGTGATTATGTAAAATAATGCTCAGTCTAAAGCCTCAGTCTACTCCTCCAGAACTAGCAACTCCAATATTCCTTCAGTCCCCCTGCCTCCCCCCACCTCCCCTGCCTCTCCTCCAGAGTTACCCTGCCTTTCACCCCCCCCCGCCTTTCACCTTGTTGTTTCTCTTTCCCTCTCTCTCTCCTCTCCCTTCTTTACCCCCCCCCCCCCCATACCCTCAACCTTTCTCTCATCCTCTACCCAGTATGTTTGTTTGGCTCTGTGTCTGTGTGCATGTGTGTGTGTATGTGCTCGTATGTGTGTGTGGTTGTATTTGTGCACATATGTGTGTGCATATATGGGGCTCATGCATACATACATGCATTCTTACTGAACAGACCCAGTGGTATAGCAGCCACATTGATTGACAGAAAAGTAGTGAGTGTAACCGAGTCGAGAGTGTAACAGAGGAGAGAGTGTAAAAGAAGAGAGTGTGTACCAGAGTAGTGAGTGTAACAGACAGAGTAGACAGTGTAACAGAGGAGAGAACAGTGAGTGTTGACTGTTGAACAACAGTGTGTTTAACAAATCATGTTTTGCTTTGACTTTGTGGTGTTGGACCAGGGTAGAGGCTGTAGCGCTGAGGTTGAATGATTATTGCAAAGAGGAAAGAAAGTACATGGTCTTGAGTCAGGGTTGTTGTTTTTTTCCTCCTCCTCTCTGCCAGTTTCTCCAGAAACCTCTGTTGAGAAATGTTCTGGATTTAGAAAAACAAGATATGGAAAACAAAGATTGAGCAAGGAGTGATTTCAGCCAGGCAATGATAATCTCTGTGATTTTGTTTGTGTGTGTGTGTGTGTGTGTGTGTGTGTGTGTGTGTGTGTGTGTGTGTGTGTGTGTGTGTGTGTGTGTGTGTGTGTGTGTGTGTGTGTGTGCGTGCGTGTGTGTTTGTGAAAGGAAAGAGAAAGATGTAACTTTTCAATCGGGGAGGCCATGTTGTTCTTGGCTTGGTTTGGGAAGCTATGAGGGTATAAGCAAGGATTACTGGGCTTGTGCAGAGTCCCTACTCAAACACACACTGGAATTCCCCTGGAAGTCACCCTTGCCCTCTTGGCATTGTCAGGCCTCCATGCCTGAGTTTTAACATCAGGAGGACAGAGAGAGAGACAAGAGAGAGAGAGAGAGAGGGGGGGGGGGGGGGGGGGGGGAGAGAGAGAGAGAGAGAGAGTGGAGAGAGAGAGGAGAGAGAGAGATGGAAAGAGTGAGACAGCAAGAGGGAGAGTTAGAAAGAGAGAGAGAGAGAGAGAGAGAGAGAGAGAGAGAGAGAGAGAGAGAGAGAGAGAGAGAGAGAGAGAGAGAGAGAGAGAGAGAGAGAGAGAGATAAGAAACTAAGCCTATGTGCCCAGTTCTGTTACTTAGCCAGTCGATGTCAGACACTCAACCAACCAGTTAGTCAGCTAGTTAGCGAGAGGAGGGAAATTGGAGGGAAGATAGAAGCAGGGTCGAACAATTTGAGAAAGTGAAGGAAGGGAGAGAGAGAGCAAGATTGGAAAGAGAGAGTAAAAGAGATACAGTAGGATTAACTTACTGGTTTCTCTTTTCCTCTCTGACTCTCTCTTTCCCATCCCTCTATCTTATCTACTCTCATCCTTCCTCCTATTCTCCCTCCCTCTCTCTCATCCCCCCACTCTTTCGTTCTCCCCCCTCTCCCTCTTTCTCTCTTTTCCTTCTTCTCTCTCTCCTTCCTTCTCTCTCTCTCCTTCCTTCGCTCTCTCTCCCTCTCATCCTCTGTCTCTGAGGCTTGCCTTTATTAAATATTAATGCTAGTTGTGCTCTGAGCCATAATTGCCATCTCAGCCTCTGAATAATAGATGTTTCTGCTCTGTTCACTGTCGTTACTCATAGAACAGCTAACACAGTTAGCATGGCTAAGACAGCTTAAGTAGCTTGAGAAGCTAACCTAGCTAACATTGCTAATGTATCCAACTTCACTAGATTGACTAACATGGCTGTAGTGGTTAGGGCCAAACAGCACTTACATGGATATCTAAGCTAATGTAACATGTCTTAGCTGAAACAACATTTATAGCAGCAAATCAACACAGCTAACAAACCTGGTAAATATCACCAAAGTAGCTAGAAAGGCTAAAGGAACAAGTTGTAATAAACAGCAGCTTTCAGTAGGTGAGAGTATGTTTTAATATGGCAAAGACGCAAGGTAAATAACTGGTCTTTTCATAGCTCTACAGTAGGTTAGGAACTGCATGTATGTGTGTGTGTGTGTATGACACACACACACACCCTCATGTTTTAGTGTGTCAGGTCAGCTCTTTGAGTGTAATCCCTTCAGTAGTGGAAAGGTCAACAATGTCGTTATGACACTTACAGAGAGAGTGGCTTCCCTCCTCCTCCCTCCCCTCTTCCCTTCTCCCCCTCCCATCCTGCCACTGCCCTCCCCCTGTTCCCCCATCCTCCCACTGCCCTCCCCCTTTTCCACCCAGACACTGTGAACAAAATTGATAGGTTTAATTGGAGAGTAGATAAAAAGGCATTATAGGATTGGCCTACTCATTCTAGGAAACATAAGGTGTATGTATGCGCGCGCGGTGTGTGTGTAAGGGTTCTCTCTTTTTCTGGATCCTTCTCTCTCTCTCTCTTTCTTTCTTTGCCTCTTACCTCTACTTTCTTTCCAGTCCAACACAAGCTAGAGTTCTCTACAGTATATGTTTCTGAATGTTGAGAACAGACTGGGGTGGTCTAGAAAGGTTCTCTAAACACTGAGAGGAGCAGAAGACAGGCAGACAGAGGTTGTCTGAACGTTGTTGGGAGGTTGGCCGATGGTCTCTGCTGGGGTCACCATGCTTGTCCTCCTCCGTGATAGGCTCTGTCATAAGGGGTCAGAGGTCAGGGCCTAGCCTCGGAGTAATTAAGCAAGCGGAGTAGGAAACAGGTGGAAAACAGGCAGGAAGCAGTCGGGGAGAAGATATTTCGTTAGTTAACGAAGGCCCAGCTCGTTAATGCTGTTCTGCTCTGCTCTAGTGGAACTGTGGAGAGACTGTCACTGCAGTCTTGTTCTTCTCTCTCTCTCTCTCTCTCTCTCTCTCTCTCTCTCTTTCTCTCTCTCTCTCTCTCTCTCTCTCTCTCTCTCTCTTTCTCTCTCTCAACTCTCAAACTCTCTCTCTCTTTCTCACCCTCTCCTCTGTACCCATATATCTCTCTTTCTCTGTTTAGTCTCTCTCTTTCTATTTCACTCCCTCTGTCTCCTCTCTCTGTCCTTTTCTCTATGTCTCCTCTCTCTTTCCTTTTCTCTAGGTCTCTCTCTTTCCATCTCTCTGTCTCTCCCTCTCTCTTTCTCTTTCTCTCTCTCACAGTCACGCACATACGCAGGGCATAGGGTAAGAGAAGGCAGGAAGACTACATGAAGGAGTTGAAGTTGTTTAAGTGGAGGAATATGAAATCTCATAAACTGTGGTACTGGCATTGAGTTCAGTGTGTGTGTGTGTGTGTGTTCATTAGTAGTGTGCTAACGTACATGTAGACATACTCAGGCTGGTTACACAGTGTAGTCAAACACACACCCTGGATCTCTCTTACACACTGGTATGTGGAAAGTACTGGTGTCAACACAGTCTGTGTGTGTGTGAGGGGGGGGGGGGGGGGGGGGGTTCGTGTGTGTGTGCAAGTTCAGGTCCAGAATCAGGCATAGACAGCCAGGCGGTGGGGTGGGGGTCTAGGGGGGTGGGGGGGGGGGGGGGGGGGTCTTTCCAAGAGCCATGGCCACATAAGGATGTGGATCAGTGGGCTGTCAGACCTGTCTCTGCCCCCTAACAGATGGACCAGGGAGAAAGAGAGTGTGTGTGTATGTGTGTGGGTGTGTGTGGGTGTGTGTGTATGTGTGTGTATGTGTGTGTGTGGAGGCTCAAAGGTCATAGTTGGGGAGATCCTGTGTCCATAACCTTCCGAGGTCCCCTTGTCAACTGACGAGCTGTTGACAGCATACACACAACCACACACACAAGTAAACAGATGCACACTCACACACAGATGGGCGTAAAAATCACAAACATGTTGATCCAGGTTGTGTTTTGGTGTTCACCAGCTGGTCTCCTTGAAACACAGTTACACACTCACACACAGGCACAAATATCTCTTTAGTGCCAAACCTTATATTTTGTGTCAGTTCCATTAAAATATGTAGGTTTTCTCAACCTTTGTAACATTGTCTGCTCAGGGCATGTATGGGCCCTAAAATTTAACTATATTTTTCTCCCTCCCTCCCTCTCCCTCCCTCTCCCTCCCTCCCTCTCTCTCTCTCTCTCTCTCTCTCTCTCTCTCCTCTCTCTCTCTCTCTCTCTCTCTCTCTCTCTCCATCTCTCTCCCTCCATTTCTCTCTTTCTTCCTCCTTCTCTATCTCTCCCTCTCTCTCCCGCCATCTCTCTTTTTTCTCTCTCCCTTTCTATCTCCATTTGTTCTGCAGGTTCTTCCTCAAGTTCTTTCTGAAATGTAACCAGAACTGTCTGAAGAACGCAGGGAACCCCCGAGATATGAGACGATTCCAGGTTAGAACCTCTCTCTCTTTATCCCTTTCTCTTTCTCTTTTTCTCTCTCTCTCTCACTGTCTCTCTCTCCCCTCCCTCTCGCTCTCTCTCTGTCTCTCTCTCCCTCCCTCTCGCTCTCTCTCTCTGTCTCTCTCTCCCTCACTCTCGCTCTCTGTCTCTCTGTCTCTCTCTCTCTCTCTCTCTCTCTCTCTCTCTCTGCCTCTCTCTCTGTCTCTCTCTCTCTCTATTGCCTCTCTCCTCCTTTTCCTCCCTTGTTGTACTAGGTAAGCTCTGTTATCGGGAACACATGCAATCTAATGTCCACCTCTCACTCACACACACACAGGACAGAAATGTGTGTGTCTAAAAAAGTAAATAAGCCATCAGTGCCTAACAGGAAACAGGAGACCCAGACCTGGTCACCACAGGAACGCTGGGAGCTCTCACACACGCACACACACATACACACACACACAGGGAACACACACAGAGAACACACACACGATTCCCTGTCTATATTGTGCATGTATGTGTGTGCAAGTGTGTGTGTATGTGTGTGTTTTAGCGGTCCACTGGTGACAGTTTAATTAGCTTTAGGTTGGCAGACGAGACAGTCAGAAAGGCAGTAGGCTAGTTAACTAACCTTTCCTCCTTCTCCCCTCCTATCCCCCATCCTCTCATCCTCTCATTCTACTACTTATCTCTCCTTCCACCTCTCCATTTCTCTGCATCATTTCCTCTTCACCTTTCACCTTCGTCTATCTCTCTAACTGTGTTCTGTTTTAATCCTCTCTTTCCCACCCTTTTCTCCCCGTCCCTAATGAACACACAGTCAGAAGGGGAGGGGAGGGAGAGGAGGGCGAGGGAGGGAGATGGGAGGGGGAGGGGGAGGGGAGGGGAGGGGAGGGGAGGGGAGGGGAGGGGAGGGGGAGGGGAGGGGAGGGGAGGGGGAGGGGAGGAAGGGAGAGGAGAAGGGCTGTAGATCTCCTTATCTTCTGAAACCAGCAGCATTAGGAAGTGACCACTTGAGACCAAGTGGAGATACTGGCCTCTATATTCCCTGACAGATTTATCACAGCTGCACGTGTGTGTGTGGCTGTGAGTGGGCGGGCGTGTGTGTCTGCGTGTGTGTGTGCTTGCGTGCGTGTGTGGCAGTGCACGTGTACATGCACACGTGTGTGTGTGTGTGTGGCTGCGCGTTTGGACGGCCCACGGTGTGAGCGTGCGTGTGTGCAAGCCAATGAGTGTGCGTGTGTGTGCGCGCTCATGTGCGCACGTGTACACGTGTGTGCGTGTACACACATGTGTTTACGTGGCCATGACTGTGTCAGTGTATGTATGTGAGTCTGTGTGTTGGACAGTCATTGAGGGCTGATAAAGGACCTTGTGTCACAGCGTCCATCGCTCCTGCGTGACTCTAATTGTTGCCCTCCTCTCTGGTGGAACTGAGGCAGACAGCTCTGTTTCCCTGGGCCTAATTAGAGGACGGACCGTCCATAACTCACTGCAGCAGCACAGGGGAGCAATAGAGGAGAGGGACACGGTCCACACACTCATTACTGAGCCAGTAGAACAGCACAGCACACGGCGCTCTCTCTCTGAGGAGTCTCCCTGGGACGTCCTCTGCTGCTCCACAGAGAGAGAGAGGGGGGGGGGGAGGGGGGGGGGGGGGCATATGCTTGTTGGGTAGGTGAAAGGGAGAGTGGGGGAAGAGAGGTGTAAGGGCCAAGGTGAGGAGGTGAGGGAGGAGGAGGAGGAGTATATGAGCCTGTATGTCCCTATTGCTGGTCAGGACTCCTTCAAGCAATAGGTCTGTCCCCAAAATAGATCATAGATGTCCAGGCAAAGAGTTGTGTTTGTGTGTGTGTGCGTGTGTGTGTGTGTGGTGTGTGTGTAGGTGGTGAGTTAACACAAGAAAGCAGAAGTGTTATATGAGCTAACTCCTCCCCCCCCCCCCCCCTCCCCCAGGTGGTGGTGTCCACCACGGTCAGTGTGGAGGGTCACGTCCTAGCTGTATCTGATAACATGTTCGTCCACAACAACTCCAAACATGGCCGCCGGGCCCGCCGCCTTGACCCCTCGGAAGGAACGCCCTCGTACCTGGAGCACGGTAAGCCCCACTCTCCTACCTGCAACGTGACAGGCTCCGCCCACAGAGAGAAGCAGAGCGAGAGAGGAGGCGTCAGTCTCCACTCACTGCACTCACTCATCCGTGTGTGTGTGTGTGTAGTGTGTGTTTGTGTGTGCGTGAGGCAGTGTTGGGAGCAGATGGTAGTGAAAGGCTCCCAGAGTGTTAATCCTGTCAGATGGATTGTTGCTTTTTCCATCTGCTTAATCTACACACACACACACACACACATACACACACCTTCGTCAAACAGACCACTTACGCCAACATTATATAGGCCGATTGGCCCAACGCATGCACACACACAACACACCAAGCACACGCGCACACCATGAACACACACACACAAGCACACACACACGTTTCCTTTGTGATAGCTTCCTGTCCAGGTCAGGTGATGAAGAAGGACCTGTACTACACATGGTATACCAACCCAGAGGAGACCAAACTGGGATCTGACATTAGAATCCCTCCCTCTCTCCACCCTCGGATCCCTGAACCACCTTTTCTCCCCCCAGCGGCTCCGTGTATCAAGGCCATCAGCCCCAGTGAGGGCTGGACTACAGGAGGAGCCACCGTCATCATCATCGGGTGACAACTTCTTCGATGGCCTGCAGGTCATCTTGGAACCATGCTGTGTGTGTGGAGCGAGGTGAGAGGTTCACGCCACACGCACATTATACATACAGCATTACATATGTGCATACATACATGCATACATACACACACACACTTCACTCTCATGGCACAGATACATGCACACCACCCTGTCACATACACAGTGACAGGTACGCGGCGGAGATACTTTGTCCCAGACATGGGAGGTACGACTGTTGAAACCAGAGGTCCGTAGATGAAGTAGCTTCCCACACCAAGATCCGGTTTAAAACACACACACACGCACACACACACACATCCTACTGGAAATATAGCAGCTAAAGCAGCAGACGTTTCAACATCCTCTGATTATTGTGTCAAAACACCACCACCACTGCTAAAACACACCCACGCAATCACACTCCTCTCCTCCTCCTCTTTTCTCCTCTCTTCCTTGTCTCCTCCTCCTCTCCTCTCCTCTCTTCCTTGTCTCCTCCTTCTCTCCTCTCCTCTCTTCCTTGTCTCCTCCTCCTCTCCTCTCTTCCTTGTCTCCTCCTCCTCTCCTCTCTTCCTTGTCTCCTCCTCCTCTCCTCTCCTCTCTTCCTTGTCTCCTCCTCCTCTCCTCTCCTCTCTTCCTTGTCTCCTCCTCCTCTCCTGAGTGGTAGATACCCCCTCCCACACACACACACAACTCTGCCATAGTGATCGGACCAGTGGTGATAGCCGTCAAATAGGCAACAAATGTACCTCCATACACACACACATGCACATGCACACACACACACATACATGCACACACACACACATACACACACACATGCACACACACACACACACATGCACACGTTGTTGACGTTTTCCTCGGCACCACTCGAACCCGTGTTATTTATCTTCGGACTCCGCTCTAGGTGTGTATGGCCCCTTTCCAACAATAGCTCTCTTGTGTGTGTGTGTTTTCTCAAACTCACTTACGTCACACACGTTTTACAGATGTCTTCTCCTCTCTTCCTCTGTCCTCTCATCCTTTCCTCTCCACTCCTCTCCTCTCCAGATGTTTACCTAGAGCCATATTACAGAGATAAACTGTTTGGTCCACCGGCATGTTGCTGATGCTGACTGTGTGAGGAGTTTAAAAAATGTGGCTTCAGTTTTGACCAATGCATCTAAGCAATCCAAAAAACCTGTAAGGGGCTTGTTCACATTTGTTTGCAGTGTTGACACTTACGCACTTTTTCCATCCCTCTCTCTCCCACTCTGTCTCTGCCCCTCTATCCCTTTCTCTCCCTCTCTGTCTCTGCCCCTCTATCCCTCTCTCTCCCACTCTGTCTCTGCCCCTCTATTCCTCTCTCTCCCAATCTGTGCTCTGCCCCTCTATCCCTCTCTCTCCCTCTTTCTCTCCCTTTCTTCCTCTCTCCTTCTCCCTCCCTCACTCCCTCTCCTTCTCCCTCCCTCTCTCTCTCTCTCTCTCTCTCATCTCTCTCTCTCTCTCTCTCTCTCCCTCCCTCTCTCTCTCTCTCTCTCTCTCTCTCTCCTCTCTCTCTCTCTCTCTCTCTCTCTCTCTCTCTCCCTCCCCCCCAGCTCATCACCCCCCATGCTATCCGTGTCCAGACCCCCCCTCGCCACATCCCCGGGGTCGTAGAGGTCACTCTGTCCTACAAGTCCAAGCAGTTCTGCAAAGGCACGCCCGGACGCTTCATCTACACAGGTGAGCACACACGTACACACTCACGCACACACATGCACACACACACGCACTCAACTCCGCTCCCTCTCTCTTTCCCAAATGTTCCCTAAACTCTCCCTTCTCACCCCCACACTCTACCCCTCACACTCTCCCCACCTACTCATGTATTACAGCAGGAATCCCACCTATTTCCTGTTGGGTGGGGTGGGAGGATTAATGCAGTGACTTCCTGTATGAGGGAGATAGTGGGCCAATCAAGAGGCTTTATCTCTGGGACAGGAAGAAGGGAAAGGACGGTGTCTGTATCAGGCAGACTTTCTCTCTCACTTACAGCTGTCTAGCTCTGTGTGTGTGTGTGTGTGTGTGTGTGTGTGTGTGTGTGACTGTCGGTGTACTTGCATGCAGTCATGCGTGTCTGCTTGTATGTGTGTGCATGTGTTTGTACGTGTGTGTGTGTCTGTACACACGTGTGTGTGTGTGTGTGTGTGCATGTGTCTGTACATGCGCGTGTGTGTGTCTGTACGAGTGTGTGTACGTGTGTGTGTGTCTGTACGTGTGTGTGTGTCTGTACGTGTGTGTGTGTCTGTACGTGTGTGTGTGTACGTGTGTGTGTGTGTGTCTGTACGTGTGTGTGTGTCTGTACGTGTGTGTGTCTATGTGTATGCGTGTGTGTGTGTGTGTCATGTGGTTCATGGGCAGGCCAGGCAGAGTTGAGTTAATCACAGCTGATTGGGTGATTGTTATAAACGAATGCTTGTTAAAGAGTTACAGTCAGCCAGCAGGTCTTTATGCTCTCCTTCTTGAAACACTTTGAACAAAGTGAATCCATCCAGAACATTTAGTTCACAAACACACACTCCACATGAGTAGAGCCATACACTAACACACACACACACCCCACATGTATAGCCAAATGTACCCTCAGACACATTCACTTTTATATGAATGTTGTACAATCCCACAAATAAACAGCAGTATTAACTTATCTCTTAGAGATGTGGCTGATCTCTCTCTCTCTCACACGCACACACACACACACACAGACACACACACATACGGTGGAGGGTGGGGGTGACGATGATGTCTGAGTCATTTATATTGATCCTCCCAACAGTGCTCCATCACACCGCACTGTTGGAAGTCATGCAGTGTGTGTGTGTGTGTGATTAGACACTCTCTTTCTCTCTATCTTCCGCTCTCTCTCTCTCTCTCTCTCTCTCTCTCTCTCTCTCTCTCTCTCTCTCACTCTACACCTCTCCCTCTCTGTTTTTCTCTCTCATTCTCTAATCATCTGTGATCCTTTCCCGGCCCTGGGGCCAAACAGACTCTAACCAGACCCCCCCCCCCCCCCCATAGACCCCCAACTCTTAACAGACCCTTAACCTTCCTGCCCCAGGCCCCTCCCCACTCCTCACTGCCACTAGACCTTTACTCAGACCCCAGACTCCCCTCCTTCCTTCCCCCTCCCTCCTTCCCCCTCCCTCCTCCATTTCTCCCTCCTCCTTCCTCCTTTCCTCCCTCCCCCTCACAGTATCCACTCCTCCTTCCCTCCCTCACACCCTGTGCCCTAAGTGCTCCTCCCATGGGGCGGGGCTGACCTCTGACCTACTCCCCTGTCAATCTCTACAATATGTGAGCGGAGAAACCTGATAGGTTCACTGGTTGTCGCTGGTTACCTCACCCTGCGCCAAGGTCGAGTTCTCTCTGGGGGTCAAAGATCGCAGCTCCCGGCGATCATTGGTTCTGTTTCCGTCTGGCTGTGTGTGTGTGCGTGCGTGTGTGTGTGTGTATGTGTGTGTGTGTGAAGTAAACCGACTAACCCCTCTGGTCGTGAACAATTAAACACACACACGCAGTTGAAAGGGATGATGAATCAGAGGAGAGGGAAAGATGGCTGGTTAATCTGGAGAACAGATGGCTTCATACACCAGGCCTTATGGCTGCTAGCACTGCCTGGGCAGGAGCATTTAACACACACACACACATACATGCAGATACACACACACACCGCACACATTCGACAGACAGCTCAATGTTGAGGCTCCAGAGTGACAACTGTTAGCTGTAAGCGGAGAGCAGGACCCCAGAGTCATGTCTGGGGTCCTGAATAAAGCCAGACAGGCATCCTTTCAGAGGCCTATGCATCCCAGGATCCAGTGGTAACCAGGGGTAACCAGGCAGTCCTTGTCTCATGAAATCGGCCAGCCAATCACTCAGCGGGAAAGTTTGGTCCTGCCAATTGGGTCGGAGATAATAAACCTTCATTTGTGTCCTCTGGACCAGTAGGATGTGAGCCTGGTCTAGTGGTCGATAGTTAGGAGGCTGGACACAAGGAGGGAGTGAGAGAGGGGAAGAGAGGAGAGGAGAGAGGGAGAGAGAGGGATAGAGAGAGGAAGAGGGAGAGAGAGGGGGGGGGGGGGAATGTTGAGCTACCTTGTGGAGTGGAGGAATGTCTCAGATAAGATTGTATTGATCCTAAAGTGGTGTGGAAGAATAACTCATCTATAATAAGGAAAGAAATCGAGCGAGAAGTCAGTTCAATCCTTACCATCACCACCCCCACCCCCAGACCTCACCTGAGCAGGAGAGGTGGGAAAGGGGGAGAGGTCGGTAAGAGAAGGAAGATGGGAAGAGGAGGGAGAGAGGGGGAGAGCAGTACAAGAGGGGGTGAGTATGAGAGAAGGGGAGTGGGAGGGGGAGAGAGGGGTGAAAAAGGGAGAGAAGGGAGATAGGGAGAGGGAGGAGGACTCTCACTAGTACTCTTCTGAAAGCTGCCATCTTACTACAAGATGACATGGCGTTTACCACAATAAGTGTGTGTGTGTGTACACCTCCCCATGTGGTGTTTTCCTTATATCCATTTTTTATCCCTTTTCTCCTCCTTTTCTCTCTTCTACTCCAATCTCCTCTTCTCCTCCCCCTCCTCTCCTCTCCTCTCCTCTGCTCCCCTCTCCTCCCCCTCTTCTCCTCCTCTCCCCAGGTCAGTCTTGTGAAATATGATGAGGGCTCTCTCTGCCCTCATGAAAGTTCAATGAGCATCGATCTGTGTGGTTGCTAGGCATCCTTTATGTTAGTTTTTTTTTTTTTTTTTGGGGGGGGGGGGGGGTGGCTTTTGGGGGGAGGGTTGATAGAAAGAAAGATGTCGAGAAAGAATTAGAAATGGAGAGAAAACCAGAGAACAAGAGAGAGAACTAGAGAGAGAATGAGAGAAAAGGGGAAAGAGAGAGGGGGGAAGAGGGGAGGGATAGAAAAAGAGAGCGAGAGAAAAAGGATACCCACTCACCGACAGAAACACAAGACCTGCATAATCTTAGAAAATTCTCCTGACACTCGTTTTCATCTTTTCTTCTTGCTAAGGTTGCAACATTCTGTGTGTGTGTGTGTGTTTGTGTGTGTAGTCCATTGAGACTGCCCAGAGAGAAACCTTAGCCAGCCTCCCCTCTCCTCCAGAGTCAACACATGTGGTTTTAATAAGAAAAAACAATAACACACTATGGGAGGTGAATTCTGCTGCTCTATAAATACTACTGCTGCACACACACACACTCACTCACACACACACAGACACAAATGCAGTGCAATATCCTGAAACATTAACTGAACAAATGCAGTTGTAAATGTTGTGTTTTCTAATGTTGGGTAGATTTAGTGTTAATATTTAGTTATAAGGATGCAGTGCAGATCTCTCCCCCCCCCCCCCCCCGCCCTCTCTCTCTCTCTCCCCCTCTTTATGTCTCTTGATGCTGTGGTAATAGAACACCCTTATTGGTCCATAACGGTAAAATGCACATTAACAGTCCATGGAAAGTACCCAGCATCACACACACACACACACATACCGCCCCTCCCCCCCCTCCCCAACACACACACAAACCAGCCCCCCACACACACACACACACACACACACACTCCTGTTGTCCCATGCTGGGTATGAGGGGGTGTTGTTTCAGTCAGAGAGCTGCAGGCTTGGTGACCGTGTCTGCAAGGTTGTAACAACAGGAAGACAGCCTGTCTCACATCCAATAATAAGATGTCTCAGAAGCAAAGGAGCATTTCTATAGAAACGGCCTTTTCAGCTCTAGAACTGTGCTTGAGATTTCAAACTGAGACACGTTCCAAAACTACTAACATTCCAGAAGAGGCCTAAAACTGGCATGTTGCTGTACGTGAACGTTCATACATGATGTTAGTGTGTGTGTGTGTGCCTGGATCTGTTTGTAGGTATTCATGTGTGTGTGTATGTGTGTATGTGTTTGTGTCGGAGGGTGGGGGGGGGGGATTAAGATGGAGTGTCTAAGAGTTCTAAGTTCCACTCTCTTTAATGGATTATCCAAGAGTTAGAAACATGCACACACACACACAGTGACTGACAGGCTCTTAGATTTCCTGTGTGACAGAATGCAGTCTTTAGCAGAAATAATTGCAACACTAAAGGTAAAAGTAAAGCACCTTAAAGACATCATATAATCATTGTAGCATTATTCTTCATATAGTAGATAGATGCTCCGACCACTTACTGTATCCCCTCTGTCAAAAAAGCGGGGCGCAGAAAGAGAGGGGGGCCAGAGAGAGGGGGGGGCAGAAAGAGGGGGGGGGGGGGGACAGAAAGGGAAAGCCCCATCCCCCCTCGACAGAGAGACAGTTTACAGAGTTTGGTCTCTCTTTCGAGCCAAAATGGCAACATAAATAATCCAAAAATGTTGTGGTAACCCTCTCTATCCTCTGTGTGTGTGTGTATCCTCAGCCTTGAACGAGCCCACCATAGACTATGGCTTCCAGAGACTTCAGAAGGTCATCCCTCGTCACCCTGGCGACCCCGAACGCCTGCCCAAGGTAGACCTCACTTCCTGCTTCAACTGACCAATCAGAACCAACTGCCTGCTTTTTCTGCACTTCCTACTTATAGAACTCTGCAGTCACACATGCACACTCACACACACAAATACAAACACGCACACACTCATGTGTATCAACACACACACGCACACACACACACACACAAACACTCCCATACAACAGACCCACCTCTATATGACAGCATTTCCTGACCCCTGCTGTGCTGGTTGGGCGGGGTCATGACCTTGTGTGTTCAGCAGCTGATTGGTCCCCGTTGTGGAGCTGTTCCATACACAGCACGTGATTGGCTGTCACGGAAATGACATTAAAGGCAGAACTGTCACATCTCCACAGCGACGTTCCGTGTGATGTCACTGTCGACTGCGACGCACTGACTCCTACACATGTGTTAACAATCTCAGATGTCGCCGTGGGAACCCTTTTATGACAGGGTGGGGATGTTGACATCATAACTGCAGATGCACATTTTGTGTTACCTAGACACACACTCTGCTTCTGTGTGTGTGTGTGTGTGTGTGTGTGTTTAGGTCTCTGAGACAGTGTGAAGATTCAGGGTGTAATTGATCTTTGGGGAGTAATGAACACACACAGTCACACCCACACCCCTTTTATCTTATCGTTACAAGTCCAGCTGGGACAGCTGGTGTTCGAAGACACACACGCACACACTGACTCCCACACGCTCACACACAGAAACACATGCACACCGTCAAATACATGCACACACGAAGGTGCTTACCTGAAGGACTCACTGACAAGTCCTAACCTGCAGTCCTGTATCTAATGGTGAACGGGCAAGAGAGAGAGAGAGAGAGAGAGAGAGAGAGAGAGAGAGAGAGAGAGAGAGAGAGAGAGAGAGAGAGAGAGAGAGAGAGAGAGAATGGGGGAAGGAGAGAGACAGGGAAAGGGAGAGTGTCACAGTAGCGGCAAGCACGTACACATCCATCACACCAACGCATTCAACTCACACATATGCACATTTATATATACACACATACGTGCATACACACACACGTGCATACACACACGTGCATACACACACGTGGATACACACACGTGCATGTACTGTACACACACACGCTGAGCAGCCTGACGGGCGCTAGGAGAGCTGCGTCCCCTGTGACACCCTCAGCAGAGAGGGTCAGGGACAGGAAATGATGTCAGCGCAGAGGCTGGCGTACCTTGATGATGTCACTGGGGTGTCTGATTTCCTGGAGAGAGCAAGTGAGTCACGAGAGGATGAGATGAAAACTGACTCATCTCCACCTTAATGGTATCCGACACACACACACACACG
The DNA here is from genome assembly GCA_023658055.1 of Thaleichthys pacificus. Taxonomy (NCBI): domain Eukaryota; kingdom Metazoa; phylum Chordata; class Actinopteri; order Osmeriformes; family Osmeridae; genus Thaleichthys; species Thaleichthys pacificus. The sequence goes on along the minus strand of CM042877.1, from coordinate 7,943,829 downwards.
CGCACACACACACACGCACACACGCGCGCACACACACACGCGCACACACACACACGCACAGACACACACACACAGTCCATATTTGTGTCTGTGAGTGCATAGCATTTTGATTCCACAGACTACACTCTGGCATGTCAACACTTCTCGACTGAAACAAGCAAGTCTACAGGAGTGAAAGAGAAGAGAGGAGGAGAAGAATGGAGAGGAAATGAAAGAGAGAGGGGGACACAGGAGATAGAGACAAAGAGGGAGGGAGGGAGGGAGGGAGGGAGGGAGGAGGGAGGGAGGGAGGGAGGGAGGGAGGGAGGGAGGGAGGGAGGGAGGGAGGGAGGGAGGGAGGGAGGGAGGGAGGGAGGGAGGGAGGGAGGGAGGGAGGAGGGGAGGGAGGGTGTTTGTGTTGTTTAAGAGTGTCTACAGGGAGAGGTGATCCATCATTATGGTCAGTACTGCCTCCCTCACCCAGTCGATCGAACACACACTCACACACAGTCCCACACACTCGCACAAACACTTCTCATCCAGCCGATCGAACACACACTCCACACTTTATTACAGCTAGCCTCCATAATTGAGTCACAGCAGAGGCAGAGAGACGTGTGTGTGCGCGGAGATTCCTCGGGCCAGCTGACATCTAAACATTTCTTGTTACACACCCTAAAATGTCAAATTCCGAGGAATTATTTTTCTCTGTCTCCTCAGATACACACGTACACACACACACACTCACACACACTCACACACACTCACAATGCTGATGTCACTAGCTTGGCTCATGCCGGTTCTATCGATTTCTTTCTTTATTGAGGTAATAACTGTTTGTTGACGGTCTTCCTTTAAACTGCAACGCGGGAGGGATGAGGAGAAGAGAGGAAAGGAGGAGAGGAAAGAATGGAGAGGAGGGGAGAGTAGAGGAGTAGATAGGAGAGGAGAGGAGAAAATTCTGTACAGAATGTATGTGCTACCCCAACATACATACAGACAGACAGACAGAGGGACGGTTAGAGCAGTGGTGTGTGTGTGTGTGTTTTGGTGCGTGTAAGGGGATTATAAGAGGAAACAGAAGCTGTAATTGCTCAGTGAGCATTAAGAGTAAGAGAGAAAAAGAGAGGGAAGACAGAGAGAATTACAATAAAGAGAGGAACAGAGAGAGAGGAAGAGACCCTAAGAACAGAAGAGAGAGTTGGCTTCCAACCTCTTGGCTTCAGCCCTCACTCCCTCCTCCACATCTTCCCCCTTTCTTCCTCCTCTCCCACTCTCCTCTCTCCCTTTTTTTCCACCTCCCCTTCCTCCTTCTCCCCCCCCCCCCCCAGGTAGTTAGTCTGGTCCCTGTTGGCCATGGTTCAAGCTCCACCGTCTGTGGTTGCCACGACGATCTGTATCCCCCCGGCAACAAACTTTGACCCCCAGACAAGGCCCCACATGTCACAACTGCTGTTGTTGTTGTTTATTTTGCACACACTACACACAGACACACATAAACCACACGTACACACAGACAGTACACACAGACAGTACACACACTGGAAAGTCTAAAGGGTTTATGTCTTTGTACGTGTGTTTTCTGTGTGCGTGGTTATGTGTGTGTGTGAGAGAGAGAGAGAGTTCTCCTCAGGACTGTTGTAGTAACGTTCCTGTGGTGAGTCACTCAAGATGATGTCATACTCCTGTCCCATCACACTATGATGATGTCACGGATTACACTGAATTTTCAGTATATTCGTTGACGCCACCAATATGAGTAAGCGAGATTGCGCTATACACACACATACCCTCACACTCATTCTCTCTCACACAGATACACACACACACATTCTCACAAAAGCAGTATAGTCTGCTGTGTGTAGTTGGTTACTGGTGTCAGCCACCTAGAAAGAGAGAGAGGTGAGAAGGAGAGACAGATACAAAGAGAGGTAGGGGAAGAGAGAGATGGATGGAGAGAGAGGAAGTGAGAGAGATAGAGGGAGAGAATGCCCAATAAAGATATCTTTATTGGGCATTCAAAACTGCCAGCTAACCAACGGTTATACTACAAAATCAATTTTTCTCTTACTTACTCTTATTCAAACAAAACCCATTCAATTTATTTCCAGACAAACCTAAAAAACGAAACGAAACCTCCCTAATTTAAATTTAAGCTCTAACACCCCCCCCCCCCCCCCCGCATCCACTGTGCACAAGGCACCCCTCACCCACCACACATCGACCCATGACCAGCCCCAGCAACACTGCCTTTGCGTCAAGTGACCCTACTCCCAACAGCCTACTCTTCCTTGTCTTCCATATTGCCAACTTGGGCTGCCCAGAGGGAGAGAGGGGAAGAGAGGGGAAGAGAGAGAGAGATGGAGGGAGGGAGGTGTGGGGAGAGAGAGGTAGAGAGAGAGATATGAGCGGGGAAGGTGAATGTTAGATGGAGAGAGTGAAAGCGAGAGAGAGGGAGAGAGAGAGAGAGAGAGAGAGAGAGAGAGAGAGAGAGAGAGAGAGAGAGAGAGAGAGAGAGAGAGAGAGAGAGGGAAAGAGAGATGACAGGACAAGAAACCTGATACAGCACTTCCTAAGGCAAAATCCCAGCATGCATTAGTGCACCCGGGGGTCTGTCTGAGATATGACATCACTGCGGTGGCGTTCTTACGAGGGATAGGACGTTGACCCTACATGAAGGCCGTGTGCAATAGACCATTAGGAGATGATCACTGATAATGACTAAATGGGATGAACATGCTACCTATGTGCATCTCTGGCTGGTTTGCGTGTGTAAGGTGTGTCTGTGTGTGCATTTGGGAGTGTACATGTGTGTTCATGTGTGTCTGTGTTTGAGTGTATATTTGTGCCTGTGTGTGTGTGTGTGTGTGTGTGTGTGCGGTGAGCATGGCTGACCTCACCCCTACCTCATCACTCCTTCTGCTAATGCAAGCAGATGAGATTAAGGCCAACTATAAGTTAACCCATTAAAAGCATTGAGAGAGGGAGGAGACAGAGGAGGTGGGAGGGAGGAGAGAGAGAGAGACAGGAGAGAGAGGAGGAGGAGGGAGCACGTGGAGGGGGGAAGAGGGGGAGGGAGGAGGAGAGAGCGAAGGAAGAGAGTGGGAGGGAGGAGAGGGAGGAGAGGGAGGAGGGAGAGAGGGAAGGAGGGAGGGAGGGAGGGAGGGAGGGAGGGAGGGAGGGAGGGAGGGAGGGAGGGAGGGAGGGAGGGGGAGGAGGAGGAGGGAGAAGGAGAGAGGTTGGAGGAGAAAGGGAGCTAGGAGAGGGAGAGGGAGGAGAAGAAAGGGAGAAGTGAAGGAAAATAAAGGTTGGAGAAACTCGATAAGAGTGTAGCTGTTCTTTTTGCCCGGTTCTCTCCTCTCTCTTTGTGTTAGGGTTGGAACGTGTGTGAGTTGTGAGTTAGTGTGTGTGCTTGTATGTGGGTGTGTGTATGTGAGTGTGCGTGTGTGCGTGTATGCGTGCGTGTGTGTGTATGTGAGTGTGCGTGTGTGCGTGTATGCATGCTGCGTGTGTGTGTGTGTGTGTGTGTGTGTTCCCTCTGCGTGGCCCACTGCAGTAATGAGAGGTTAACACAGTGGCAGCGCCTCCATAATTGAGTGAATTTAGCACCTTGGACAGCCACACTAAAACTGCTTATTGCTTTCCTGACCTCCTTCCATGTTCTGCTACGCCCCCCAGCCCATCCACCCCCCACCCTCCACCCCCCCCTGACTGAGAGGCAATATGCTGCAGAGCACACACACACAGGGGGACACATACAGTCAATTACACAGACACACACCCACACACACACACAGGTGAAGACATACAATACACACAGACACACACACAGAAACCACTATAATGATCCGCAGCACATGCTTAAGGGCATGTTCCAAACTGAGGTTAGGGGAGAGGAGAGGTGAAGAGAGGTGAGGATGGGAGGGGAGAGGCAGTGTGTGACAACTCATAGGCCTGTAAAAGGAACTTTAAAGGAACTTAAATATGATTATCTTCTAACCCCTCCTCCCTCTCCCTGACCCCCCCCCCCCCTCACCAGGAAGTAATACTGAAGAGGGCAGCAGACCTTGTAGAAGCACTGTATGGGATGCCCCATAACAACCAGGTCAGTTACACACACACACACACACACACTGACACTCACTCACAGCCCCCCCCCCCCCCCACACACACACACTAATAGCTAAGCCGCTGAAATATTCAGGCCTGTACTTATAGGACATGTCTTCTTGAATAATTCCTCCTCTAACTAATAGCCAACATGCTAACATGTGCTAGCATCACTGACACTACTAGCATCACATGTCAACACCACATGACTAATGTATAACGTCACATCACTAAAATATTACATTGCATGACTAATGTAGGCATCCAGTAGCCAGGTAACACAACTACGACCTACACCGTCTAGACAGAGGGGGGAGGTGGGGGTGGTGGCATTTTCAAGTGCGAACGCTAGTAAACTAACCAGCACATACTCTCCTTCTCTCTCCCTTCTCTTCCTCTCTCCCTCTCTCCCCCTGCTCTCTCCCTTCTCTCTCTCTCTCCCTTCTCTCTCTCCCTTCTCTCCCTCTGTCTCTCTCCCTTCTCTCTCTCCCTTCTCTCCCTCTGTCTCTCTCCCTTCTCTCTCTCCCTTCTCTCCCTCTGTCTCCCTTCTCTCTCTCCCTTCTCTCCCTCTGTCTCTCTCCCTTCTCTCTCTCCCTTCTCTCTCTCCCTTCTCTCCCTCTGTCTCTCTCCCTTCTCTCTCTCCCTTCTCTCCCTCTGTCTCTCCCTCTGTCTCTCTCCCTTCTCTCCCTCTGTCTCCCTTCTCTCTCTCTCTTCTCTCCCTCTGTCTCCCTTCTCTCTCTCCCTTCTCTGTCTCCCTTCTCTCCCTCTGTCTCTCTCCCTTCTCTCTCTCCCTTCTCTCTCTCTGTCTCTCTCCCTTCTCTCTATCCCTTCTCTCCCTCTGTCTCCCTTCTCGCTCTCCCTTCTCTCCCTCTGTCTCCCTTCTCTCTCTCTCTTCTCTCTCTCACGTCCTCCTCCCCCCCCCACAGGAGATCATTCTGAAGAGAGCTGCTGATATAGCTGAAGCTCTCTACAACGTACCCAGGAACCACAACCAACTGACAGGACTCTCCAACAGCTCCGTCCACGCTGGCATGATGACGGTCAACTCCTTCTCCGGACAGCTGGCCGTCAATGTGTCCGAGTCCCCGCAGGCCAATCAGGGTGAGAGGGCGGGACTTGTATGTGGGAGTGAGGCAGCGGAGAATCCCTGAAGATATCCATTTCGTACGAGATCCTGTGATCTAGGTTGAAAATGTCTTCGTCAGTACAGCTGATCCTCTTCTCGTTCTCCACCCTCTCTCCATATCTCTCACTCTCTCTATTTGTTTCTTTCTCTCAATCTTCCTCTTGCTCTCTCTCTTTCTCTCCCTCTCTCTCTCTCTCCCTCCATCCGTCACACTCTATCTCCCACTCTTTCAATCTCCCTCTCTTTTATCTCTCTCCCTCCCTCTTTCTTTCACTCTCATTCTCCCTTTCTCTCACTCTCTCTCTCTCTCTCTCTCTCTCTCTCTCTCTCTCTCCCTCTCAATCTCCCTCTCTCTCCCTCTTTCTCTCATCTCTTTCTCCCCCCCCCCAGGGTTCAGCCGTAGCTCCAGCAGTGTGTCTCCCCACGGTTACGGGCCCAGCTCCACCCCCCAGCAGGCAGCTACAGCAGCGTGAACGGCTACGCCAACACGCCCATGAACAACCTGGGGGCCTCGCCTGGCTTCCTCAATGGCTCCGCCGCCAACTCTCCCTACGCCAGTAAGGAGGGGGGGGGGGGATAGGGGGAGGAGGAGGGGATGGGGGGATGGCGGGAGGGAAACACACACAGAGAGAGAGAGAGAGAGAGAGAGACAGTGAGGGCCTTAGATCAGTTCTGTGGTGATTCCCCCCTGGGGCTGTCTGTCCCTCCACTGTCTGTGAACATGCACACTCCTCTTCTGTTCCCCTCCTCTCCTCCTCTCTTCTTCTCTACCTGCCGGACTTTCATGTGACAGCTTCTCTCTGTACCCTCCCCTCCTCCTCTTCGCTCTCTAATGAGCTTCCTTTAACAATTAGAAGAAGAGAGGAAGCGGTTGGGAGGAAGACAGGAAGGCAGATAAAACGAAGAGTTTGTTCCTGTTTGTTTTTGTTGTTGTTTGTGTTATTATGGGATGAGAGGAGGGAGTTTGAGAGGGCGGGGTGGGAAGGGGGGGGGGGGGCATTTGAAGTGTGCAGAGATCTGAGAGGAGGAAGTGAACTTTCTGTCTGGGCCGTCATTGATGACCAGTCAGACAGGAAGTGGCCCTACCAGCCTTCCGTCTATGGGAAGGCTGCATCTGTGATCTTTCTGGATGTTTGGCAAGCTGTTTCCCCCAACCTCCCCACCTTACCGCATGCACCCCCCCCCCCCCCCCCCCCCCCACCCACCCAGCCAAGCAGGACAATTAAAAACCGTTAATTAAATCGATAACCTGATTGGAGGGGCAACCACCTCTCCTCTGCTCCTCCGGCCGTTAACAAGTGTTCTAGAATGCCGCCTCACTCCATCAGACATGACCAATAAATCCACCCGCCCTGCCTCTCCCACTCCGATTTTCATTAATTGATTCGTTGGGTCTTGATGAATGGATCGTGCCCTTGTTCCAATTGGCTGTGCTTGGCAGGGGCTGTTAGCAAAATGAATCATTCATCATAAAGACTGACCAGTTAGACTAGATCAGGTGTGTGTTCAAGTGCGCTAAAGCGTTTGGTTGTTGTTAGTGGTTGCTAACCCACAACAGGGAGCTCTCCAAGGTGAACTGGCAGATCAATACCTATTCATCCTTTAAATCCACCGGAATTTAATTCCCTGGATATAGAGCTGTTCTTTTGCTCTTGTTTAAATGCTTGTTTTTCTTTTTATGCTCCAGTGACCGCCACATTCTCCCAGGAGAAATTAAAACCTCTCCCTCTCCCTGTGTCTCTCCCTCCTCCTCTCCTCTTCCTCTTCCTTTGTCATGTTCTTCTCCCCGCCCCCACCTCCTCCCTTTTCTCCTCCCTTCCTCCTCTTCCTCCCCCCAACCCCTCTTCCCCTCTCTTCCACCCTCTCCTCCCCATTCTCCCCCCTCCTCCGCCCCCTCTCCTCTCCTCCATTCCTCCTCTCCTCCTCCAGTTGTCCCCTCCAGTCCCACTATGGCCTCCTCCACCTCCCTCCCCTCCAACTGTTCCTCCTCCTCAGGGATCTTCTCCTTCTCCCCGGCCAACATGGTCTCCGCCGTCAAGCAGAAGAGCGCTTTCGCCCCTGTTGTCCGCCCCCAGACCTCCCCCCCGCCCACCTGCACCAGCACCAATGGCAACAGTCTCCAGGGTGAGTGACACGCCAGCTGGCCAATAGGGGATCTGTCTTCTAATATGGCCTCTCATCCCTTTCGGTTTCAGGCCCTGCTAACTCCTCCAATCAGGGTATCTGTCACAGCCCATCCTCCTCCAATCAGAGTCTCTGTCACAACTCCTACTGCTGTATTCTTAAAATAACTGTTTTCTCCTTTTTCCACTCTGGCCCTCCTCTCCCTCTCCCACCCTTTCCTCATACAACCCAATGCTCTCTCTATTCCTCCTCCTCTCTTCCCTTTCTCTTTTCCTGCTCATTTCTCTTTCCCTCTCTCTCTCTCTCTCTCTCTCTCTCTCTCTCTCTCTCTCCCTCCTTCCCTCCCTTTCTCCATCTCTCAGACCAGTCTTATGTGGACGCTAGCAAGTACTCTACAAGCAGTTCTCTGCAGGGACTGGCCTTCTCTTGAAGTATGTTACAAATTCCTCTCCTCCCTCCATTCCTCCACTCATCCCTCCTCATCCCTCCACTCCAACACTCATCCCCCCATTCTTACACTCAACCCTCCTCATCTCTCCATTCTTGCACTCAACCCTCCCTCCTTTCGAACCTGCCATTCCACAGGAAGTAGTATTGATTGTCATAATGTATGATTTCCTGTCTGAGAAATGCATTCTCTATTACAAACCCTCCACTGAACCATGAATGCACTTTGTCTTTCACAAACACCACAGACTCACTAACTGAAGCCGTTTCTCCATTCACTCTGTCACACACACACCAGCATGCACACACACACACACACACACACACACACACACCAGCACACACACATACTTAACTCCCAATAACAATTTTCTCAGTCTCTCTATATATCTCCTCCCCTCTCTCCTTCCTTCTTTCTCCTCTCTCTCTCTCTCTCTCTCTCTCTGACCATCCCTCTTCTTCTTGCTGTTGGGATGTGATCAACTATGACAGCTGTTGACAATCCATACTGGCACTCATTACTCTGTCACACACCTACCTACTGCACTGCACTTCACAGTGAGAGTGTGTGTGTGTGTGTGTGTGTGTGTGTGTGTGTGTGTGTGTGTGTGTGTGTGTGTGTGGTGTGTGTGTGTGTGTGTGTGTGTGTGTGTGTGTGTGTGTGTGAGAGAGAGAGAGAGAGAGAGAGAGAGAGAGATGAAAGCAGTAGGGTAGGTAGCGAGCCTGTCATACATGATGTTCTGTCAGTGAGACGGTGTGTGGAAAACTATCTCACCCACTCATGTAAACCTGTGCAACACACACACACGTACATGAATACACACAGACACACACACGCGCAGGCACACACGCATGCACACACATATCTCCAGATGAGTCTGACTGTTTCTGATCTCAGCTTTAAAATCGGAGAACTCTCAGATGAGTTGCCCAACACATTGATTCAAGAAATGTTACTTTATATATTTTACCACCGTAAAAAGAAAGGAACGATGTGAATGTGTGTGTAGGTGCACAGATGTGAAAGTGTGTGTGTCTGTTTGTTTGTCAGCACCTTCAACCAACTTCAAGAGATCTGAATGTATCAGCAACCTCCTATCTCCGAGCTACCTTCCTAGCAACCATCCTGTACCTACAACCTCTGCTAGCTACCCTCCCAGCAACCCTACTGTACCTACATCCTCTCCTAGCTCCCCTACTGTACCTACACCTTCTGCCAGCAACCCTACTGTACCTACACCTTCTGCCAGCAACCCTACTGTACCTACACCCTCTCCTAGCTACCCTACTGTACCTACACCTTCTGCCAGCAACCCTACTGTACCTACACCCTATCCCAGCAACCCTACTGTACCTACACCCTCTCCTAGCTACCCTACTGTACCTACATCCTCTGCCAGCAACCCTACTGTACCTACACCCTCTCCCAGCAACCCTACTGTACCTACACCTTCTGCCAGCAACCCTACTGTACCTACACCTTCTGCCAGCAACCCTACTGTACCTACACCCTCTCCCAGCAACCCTACTGTACCTACACCTTCTGCCAGCAACCCTACTGTACCTACACCCTCTCCCAGCAACCCTACTGTACCTACACCCTCTGCCAGCAACCCTACTGTACCTACACCCGCTCCCAGCAACCCTACTGTACCTACACCCGCTCCCAGCAACCCTACTGTACCTACACCCTCTCCCAGCAACCCTACTGTACCTACACCCTCTCCCAGCAACCCTACTGTACCTACACCCTCTCCCAGCAACCCTACTGTACCTACACCCTCTGCCAGCAACCCTATTGTACCTACACCCTCTCCTAGCTACCCTACTGTACTTACACCCGCTCCCAGCAACCCTGCTGTACCTACACCCTCTCCTAGCTCCCCTATCCCCTCTCCTAGCCACCCTTCTAACAACCCAACTTCCTAACCCAGCATCCCTACAGATCAATGCCTGACCCCAAACCCCTTCATCATCCTCATCATAATTTCTGCAATGAAACATTTCACACTCTCACCCACACCACATGTTATTTGTTAGTAGTTTGCCAGTAGATGAGAGACATAAAGCTTGAGTGTGTGTGTGTGTGTGTGTAGTATGTGTGATTGTGTGTGTGGTAGTATGTGTGATTGTGTGTTGTGTGCAGGATGTGTGTTTATATGTGTGTGTGTGTGTGTGTGTGTGTGTTTGGGTGTGTGCCTATTTGTGTCTGTCATCAATGCACCACTATCCTGGGGTGTGTTCACAACATAGATAACCATCCTCATGTGTTTACAGACAGTCACACTCTTGAACATGCACGAAGGAATTATTCATTATTCACATGCACACACACACACAAACACGCGTACACACAGTAAGAGATGGTTGAGAGTGTGCTACAATTAAGACAGGCTTTTACACATCTAATAGAGTGTGTCAACAGTGCTGTTTTTGCCCGCCTGGCTTGGATGTTGAAACGTTGGGAAGATTTATCCTCTATTTGAAACGTCGTTTGAATCCCAGGCCACAGCTAGTCAGCCAGATGTGAGAACACATTGCTCTGTTTAAGGACACATTGTGTGAAGAAAACTTTGAACACCAATGTATCAACTGATGATTTTTCTTTTCTCTTCTCCCTTTCTCTCTCTCTCTCCTTCTCTCTCCTTTCACCGAACAGTGATCCCTGGAATGATCGTTCCTCCCATGTAAGCGATGCGTGTGTATGTGTGTGTGTGGTGTATGTGTGTGTGTGTGTCTGTGCGTGTGTATGTGTGAGAGGGGAAGAACACACACACACCCAGCATGGATCTCAGTGTGTAGATAAGGCTCCGGTTCGGGGCTGGAACCTCCAGTCCTACAATGAAGAAAGATCCAGAAACTCAGGCGCTTTTTACAAGGAATCACATTTGAACAAAATAAATGAATATGGAAAAAAAACTCAAGAAACAAAAAACTGTGCATTTGCAACAACTCGTTTTCAATTTGTACAAATACTCACTGATGATTTTGTAGAGGGAAAGATTACCCAAAAGCCCCCTGTCTCCACCAAGGGGAAACAGTCTATTTATTTTTGTTTGGGAGAAGATTCACTCCATTGCCTTTTTGCTTTGTTGTTTTTTGTGTGTGTGTGTGATGGATTTATTGATTATTCAATTTGTTTTGTGCAAACTTTGAGTGACGACGCCCATGTTTAAAGTGTAATATACATCACAGAGACTCGCTAAAGGGAATTCTCTATTTCTGAGTGGAAACCAGAAGAATAGAGAGATGTTAAAGTGAAGGAAAGACAGGAGTTAAAGGTGAAGAGGCAGTGAAACAGACCTGATGCCCAGACCCCACGCTGGCCAATCAAACAGATGGAGGGATTCATTTCCTCCTTTAACAGAAAGATGAATGGAGGAGGCTACAAACCTAAACCCCGCCCCCATCAAATCCCGCCCCCAAGCTCACAGGGACATACACCTGACTTGACCGAGAATGACTTAGAATGCTCTGCTGGTGACCATTTGGCTAATCAGAACCCTTTTCACATGCCAACCAGGAAGTGCCACCTTAGCTGTGTAACCATGGATGCAGTGGAGGCCTAGCCAATCCCCTACAGACACTCCTTCCTGCAACTCAGATGCCATTTTGAAGGAAAACATTTTTTGAAGGAAGGTGCCATTTCACAGAAGTTTTTGTTGTTGTTTTTGTATGTTTTTAAAACAAACGAATTACTAGGTTTGCATTTTTTTGTGTTATTTCATGTGAAACTGTGATGAAGATGAAGACAGTGATGATGATGATGATGATGATGATGATGATGATGATGATGATGATGATGATGATGATGATGATGATGATGATGATGATGATGATGATGATGATGATGATGTGTCGGCCATTCAGAATGTGTTTGTATATTCCATTAAGTCACCAAACAGGAAGTCAAACTAGCCAATGGAGCGACATTTCTCATCACAAGCGCTGTAAAGGTGGACATTGGATAGCCAGCAATGTACTACTCCAGGGATGTGTTCAGCAAATCTCTGAGTTTGAATCAAGCATTTAATTTTTGTGTGCGTGCGATAGTGTTTTGTACATAGCAATGAGTTTGGTGTGATTTTCCCATAGATTCTTTTTGCCAAAGTCATCATTTTGTCTCCTATTTAACCATTAACATAAAGTCTTAAGGCAGCTTGTGCGTAGATCAGTCCAGTGCTGCTCACTAACACATCCCTCTCCCTGCCGGAGACACAGGCACATTTTGTTTACGGGACAAACAGATTTAGATAATCAATCTTAAACTAAATGGTTCCACACTGTACAAAAACACAACTGAAACCATTCGGTTTGAGCTGTAATTAGTTCAATCCATTACATGGAAATGTGTGTAGTGATTCAAATACATTTAGCATCAAATACAATTCTCAGATAGTGGAAGGCACTTCTGGTGTGCTTGAATTCAATATTTAGGACACCCCGTACAGTGAAACCAATGGAACAGCGCCGAGGTCTGAGGTGAATCAAGCACACCTGAAGTCTAACCAGTTACCTCTGAAGTTGGCCTATCCACATAAATACTGCTACAGACAGGTGGAATAACACGTCCACTTTTTCTCTCCCTCTCTCTCACTATCTCTTGCTCTCTCTCTCTCCCTATCTCTTCCCCTCTCTCCCTCTCCCTCCTCCCTCCCTCCCTCTGTCTCTCCTTGTGTGTGGGAGTGTCTGTACCTGCAGCTTAGAGCAGATCTGTGACATCATGCTGTTGTCTTGTGTTTAAATGTTATTTTGTTACATTTCACGTCATTCATGTTTTTTATAATTGTTCAATGAAGCCATATTTCCATTTAATAATTCCACCCGCCTAAAAAAAGCCATTGTCTATTTTTGTATCATTTGTAAGTTAATTAAAATGTTTCTTGTTTTTTGTTCATTTTTTATTTTTTATTTTTATCACATGGTAAAAACGTCATATTATTCTTGTAGTATTTAGTTCTAAAGATTTTTAAATTATGTATAAGTATATCATATGAATATCTTTTTATTTTGCTTTGCGTTTTCTGAAGAAGTGAAGCTGTTTTAAACAAACAATATGCATGAGATCTTTAACACGCTTAAAGAGAGGGAAAGCAGGAAGAACAATTGGTCAAAAAAGATGAAAATACTTTGGATTTTCTATCAGTTTGCTTTCATCTCCCCTTGCCAGTCATCCCCTCATCTCTTTACCTCCTCTTTTTCTCCTCCACCCTCCCTTGCTTTATTTATCCAGGATTTGAAACACACACAGACGCATCGACTGAACAAGACTTCTGAATGCCTTAACACACACTCATCCTCAGACAGACAGACAGACAGACCGACATCTCTCTGGAGGCAGACAGACAGACAGACAGACAGACAAGACAGAGACAGACAGGCTGGCAGGCAGACTTCACTCTGGAGGTCTCTACACACACATTAAACACGTTGGCGCTAGTCCCTAAATATATATAGATACATCCTATACACATCTGAGTTCGATGTAGAGAAATCTCTCTCTGTCTCTCTCACACACTGTCTCTCTATCTCTATCTCTCTATCTCAATCTCTCTCTTTCACTCTTTCTCCCTCCAACGCATAGAATTGAGACGTTTTCTTTGATAAGGGTCATATGACCACTCTTTGTCATCTTGTATGTGCGTGTGCGTGTGTGTGCATGTGTGGGTGTGTGTGTGCACCACCATCAGTTCTCTTAAAGAGGATGTGTTTTATTTAATTGCTGAAGGACGATGACTTCACCGAGATTGGTGAGTCTGTGTACACATGCACTTGTAACCATGATGATGATGATGATGATGAAGGGGATAATAATGATGATGATGATGGCAGATACTAACACAGTCATTTGGTCAATAAGAACAATCTACTCCCTCTGCCAACCCTCACCCCCCCCCCCCCCCCCCCCCCCGCCCGACTCTGCCCCCCTCCCCCCATTCCTGGCATTGGACCAGCCCTAAAGCAGCATATATATATGAGTATATAACAAGGACACAGAGGGAGAATCAAACTACTGTAAAGATGCTCATTTTTGATGAACTTTGAAGATGTAAAAAAAACTTTTCAACTTTCACTATATTTAATTAAAGTTCCATCTCGTCTGTGAAAACGCTGGTGTGTTGTCTTTCTCGTGCCGTCAAGTCACACACACACACACTCTCTGAACTGAAGTGTGCATATGTGATTTTGGGGTGTTTTCATGCTGCAGTTTGCTGTCTACCACATCATCCCACCCTGTGCAAAGTCACTACACACACATGCATACACACACACACACACACATACATACAGCCCACATACTATACATACATACAGCCCACATAGTATACATACAGAAAAACCCCAAACAAACCCACTTGGAAAACACCACACAGTCTCAGACTCACAAACACCAAACATGCTCACACACCCACATCAGACTAAGTGTGTGATGATAAACAATGGTGCCCTGAGGAAGTTTCTAATGAGGCAGATGTGGCCTGCCTCGGGTATCGACCTGGACAGCCTCAGGCACCAAGAGAGAGTGTGAGTGTGTGTGTGTGTGTGTGTGTGTGTGTGTGTGTGTGTGTGTGTGTGTGTGTGTGGTGTGTGTGTGGGTGTGTGTGTGTGTGTGTGTGTGGGGGGATTGTGTGTGGGTGGTGTCTGTGTGTGTATGCGTGTGTGTATGCGTGTGTATGCGTGTGTATGTGTGTGTGTGTGTGTGTGTATGCTTCTACTCTCCAATTCCTAGCCTCCAGGCCTAATCAAAAAGGAGTCACAGATGTCTTATTGACACCAATTAGTTTCAATCCCATGACACACACGCTTTCTCGCTCCTGCCTAAATTATATAAATCATTTTTCAGACAAAGTCTGGGACAACATATTCACAGAAACACATTATAAACTCACCTATAGAACACTTACAACATACATGCATACACTATCAATGTATCTCTAGAACACACACATGTACACTATCAACTCACTTCCAGAACATACACAAATGTCACACCTTGCTTGGGCATTGATTCTTTCTTCCACACACACCAAAAAACGGTTGTGAGACTGAAGACATCCATTAGCTAATGGACCCATCTCTCTTGCTTTCTGTCTGTTTCTAGGTCTTTTTCTCTCCTCTCTCTATTTTACACCCCTCCCCTCTTCTACCATCCTCTCATTCTTTTATTTTCCTTCACCACTTTCTCCCCCCCCCTCCTCTCCCATCCCCCTCTCTCCTCCATGGTCCCCAAAAGTGCACTTAACCCCACTAGACAACCCCCCTCCTCCCTCATGTTGTAATGCAGCCAGAGAAAGGGAAAGTGTATGTGTGTGTGTGTGTGTGTGTGTGTGTGTGTGTGTGTGTGTGTGTGTGTGTGTGTGTGTGTGTGTGTGCGTGTAATGGAAGGGTCCTCTTCTCTTAAATGCAGGGGTGGGACTGATGGATAGATGTCTAAGTGAGACAATAATTTAGCAATCAGCGAGATCTTTGGTGTGGATTTGTGTGTGTGCGAGAGAGAGTGTGTGTTTGTGTGTGTGTGAGAGAGAGTGTGTGTTTGTGTGATTTAAAGCAGTGCAGTGTTGACCTGGTACTACCGTGGCTGCAGGTTAACTAGCACAATGATACAATTAACTGCTGCCACTCACACACACTCATAGATACTCAATTCATACCTGCCACGCACACACACTCATACACTCACTCTCAATTGATTCCTTGCCACTCATAAACACTCTTCCTTTAACTGCTACCTCTCACATACACTCGAACGCACTCCAACTTTACAGCAATCATTTGCCGAGCAATCTACCTATGTATCTGTCCATCTATCTACTTCTATCTAAGAGTCTAAATTCCACTTCATTCTCTCTGTCACTCTCTCCCTCTCTCTCTCTCCATCTCTCTCCATCTCTCTCTCTCTCTTCTCTCTCTCTCTCCCTCTCTCTCTCTCTCCCTCTTTTTCTTCCTCCCTCTTTCTCTCTCTCCCACACTCTCTCTCCCTCTCTCCCCCTCCCCTCTCTCTCGGTCCTCTGTGGTGGTGTTCATGGTGGCCGTCAGGTGCAGTAGGTCACAGTGAGCTCCTTAAAGGTCAAAGGTCAGGACCTCCCACCCAGAGGCTGACCACTCAGGGGTGGCTGGGCAGCCCAGGGTCAGGGGTCAGGGGGAACCTGAGTCTCCTGAGAAGTCTACCTCCATTTACATTTGGGATGTGTGTGTAGGTGTTGTGTGAGTGTTTGTGTGTGTGTGTCTGTGTGTGTGTGTGTGTGTGTGTAAGAAAGAGAGACATTGTAGCTGGTGAGGAAGAAAGTAACTGGATCTTGTATGAATGGTGAGAACAGAAGAGGAGGGAGGATGGATAGATGGATGGGGGGAAAAGCAAGGGAGGGAGGGAGGAAGGATGGAGAGAGGGAGGAAGAGGGGGCTTGAGGAAAGGAGGGAGAGAGATAGATTGCGGGAGGGAGGGAGGGAGGGAGGGAGGGAGGGAGGGAGGGAGGGAGGGAGGGAGGGAGGGAGGGAGGGAGGGAGGGAGGGAGGGAGGGAGGGGAGGTGGAGGGGAGGAGGGGGAGTTGGAGGGAGGGAGGGAGGGAGGGAGGGAGGGAGGGAGGGAGGGAGGGAGGGAGGGAGGGAGGGGGAGGGAGGAGGGGGAGTTGGAGGGAGGGAGGGAGGGAGTTGGATCTTCCTTCACCATCTCACCATCTCTTCTCTTCTGGACCAGGGACTTGTCTATGACATCATCAGTCCCTGTCAGGAAGTCTCCTAACATGTTATCCTCCATGGAAACAGGCTGTGGGCTGTAGGGGGTTAAATATTGGCCAAACAACCAAAACGAATTCCCCTATGGTATAAAGGAAGATGGGAAACTGAACAGTGTATTAGCATGAACCAAATAATGCCAACACAAATAGAATTACAGTTATTTGACTCTATGGGTTAAATCAGAAAAAGGATGGTCGAAGTAAAGGTTAAATGAAATATACATTTAATAACATTGCAAATGATGAATGAAATTAATTTCAAGGCAACATGAAAGTTAACTCTTACCTACGCTCAGGGGTGCAGATGGAATTTTTGAACTGGAGGGGACCAAGCTGTCAGAAAATGATTCCAACTCAATTAGTTATTTTGTATAATATATGTGTATGTATATATATGCAATGTTTATTGCAGCTTCAGTAAATACGCCGGCTCCAAAAATACTTTAAATAAGCATAATACACTTTTTTTGTTTTTTGTTTTGTAGGCCTAGTACTTTTTTGTGGCCAACGTTACACACGCTAATACACGCTAACAACGCTAACATCGCCTAATCAGCTGTGCAGTTATTACGTAACTGATGCTTGTCGCCTTACGTAGCGAGAGTGGTGGGGACAGGATCGGGGTCACTAGGAATCTGGGGGGCATGGGGGGACATGTCCCCCCGTCCCCAGTGCCATCTGCATGTCCTACACTACCATGATTACTGTAAATCAGAGTGACAGCAAGAGCTGAGCAAGGAGAACTAAGGAGAAGGTCTCAGGAGATGAAGAATCCACAGAACAATGCATTACAATTCCCTTTATACAGACAACCAATCAGACCAAATCTTGAATGGGGTGTGAGAGCCATCAAGTTGAGACTGTCCAGAAACTCCAGACTTTAGTATATGAGAGGTGGGGGCTGGTTTGACACCCAGCTTTACAGGCATTTCTCCATCAGTGTTCTTGTCTGTACTTTACGTAATTCTTGTGGACTTGTATCCAGCCAAGTACAGTCCATATATCTGGAAAAGTTGTTGCAAGTTCTTCTTCTCAAGTTTGTTCCCCCGAGTCGAACTTGCTCAGTCCGAACTTGGCGTACTTGGTATTGTGAAAGGCCCTGTGATTACACCCTGTCTGATGACATCACTTCCCATAACTGTCGTTGATCAGGTGTCCAGCTGCTTCCTGGATGGAGAATCACATCATCTTCTTATTATATTACAATACCAATGTCTAGAAATAATTTACTACTATCATATTTAACTGTTATGAGCTCCATGTCTCAGTGTCACCCTTACTATCAGTATCAATATCAGTGTGTGTGTGTGTTTGTGTGTGTCTTGTGTCTGTGTGTGTGTGTGTGTGTGTGTGTGTGTGTAGGCATATTACAGCTAGTCCTGTTAGATCCTTGCTACTTCCTCCCCCTGCCTACACTTGGCATACACACACGTACACACACACATTCTCTCTTCTCTCTATCTCTCTGTCTCTCTCTCTCACATACACACACAGACACACACACACATACAACTTCCCATCACACACATATCCTTCCCCACACACAACTCCCCCACCCCAGTACACACACACCAGCAGAATTCCAGGTCATTTATACCCGTCTGTAGTGTTTCTGCTGGGGTAGAGGTCTTGAGCAGAGCGGAGCCTGCATATCAGAGGGGAGACACAGGGGAGAGAAGGGCACACGTATAAATCAAGTTTCATCCCCCAACAATTTTCTGCTCACCTTGTGGAAAGAGAGAAGCCATCTGTCTGAGCACTTCCTGACTTCTGACTGAGCGCTTGCAGACTCCCAACCTCGACAGATGACTAGGACTAGCTTGTTAGCCTGCTAACTTACTAGCCAGTAGACAACTGCACAACTAGCCTCCAATTTGCTTGTCTACTACCCTCATTTATGCCAGCCTCCAAACAACTAGTCGGTAGGGAGGTAGGGAGTCAGGTGGCTGAGCGGTTAGGGAGTCGGGCTAGTAATCTGAAGGTTACCGGTTTCGATTCCTGGCTGTGCAACATGACGTTGTGTCCTTGGGCAAGGCACTTCACCCTACTTGCCTCGGGGGAGAATGTCCCTGTATTTACTGTAAGTCGCTCTGGATAAGAGCGTCTGCTAAATGTAAATGTAAACTAGTCAATACCTGTAGAAGTGTATTGGCCTACTAGACTCCAATAAGCTAGCCAGTACCCAGTAGAAGCATTTTGGTCAGCTAGCCTCTGATATGCTAAAAACTACCCAGTAGAAGATGTAGCGGTACCCTGTTCTCTCCTATTTGTCAGGAGAACACAGGTGCACAAACTGGTGCAATTGGGGACCCCCATGGAGAACATTGGTTAAATCGGTGTGTCCCAACAATGTATGTTCCCTTAGACACACTGGGTGTATAAAGGGAGTGTTTGCTCACAGGGATAGTTACAGCAAACTTGTATTTCTCAACCAACAATGTCACATGCTGTTCAAGGAAGGTCCACTGTAGGATTGTCAGGGTTACACTTCACACACACACACACACGCATGCATGCACGCACACGCACCCACCAGCATGCTAGTGCAAATCAAACTGGTTTTCTTCACTTTTTTTACTTTCGCAGCCAAGAACTGCAAAAACTTGCCAAGACACAGCAGAGAGGGGGAGAGAAGGGTGAGGCGGGGGAGATGATGGGGAGGTGATGGGGGAAGTGGGGCACAGGCCATCTTTTCACCACACTGAGGAGGAAGGAGCAGGCCACACTCCTCTCACTCTCAATCTCTCTAATTGACGTGTGCTGTAACTCACCTTTCCCACCCCCTTTGCCTCTGCACACACACACACACATCCCCCAACATTCACACACCTTCCAACACACACACACTACTCTGTTCACACAGTCTCCCAGACCAGTTGTTTTTATAGGGGGTGTTTAGGGGAAACAAGGACCATGGCCTTGGTGCATATTTCACATTTATGAAAGTTTGGAAACTGGGAGATATCATTACACCAATGAAGAACAAGAGACTGGATAGTCATATGGTAGTTATTATCTCGCTGTGTGTGTGTGCAGGGTTTTATGTCTGTGCATGAGTGTGTCTGTGTTTGTGTGTGTGTGTGTGTGTGTGTGTGTGTGTGTGTGTGTAGGGTGTGTGTGTGTGGGTGTATGTGTGTGGTGTGTGTGTGTGTGTGTGTGTGTGGGTGTATGTGTGTGTGTGTGTGTGTGTGTGTGTTGCACAGCACAGTGTGGAAAGTGACAGGCCATGAGGATTTAAAGCGCATTTCAAAGTTGCGTTTCATAAACATCTGCTGGACCTTTCTAATACATGACTGGGAACCCAGAGTGCTGGTCCTCTCCTTTTCTTCTCCTTCATCACTCTCTCAAGTTCTCTATTTCTCTCCCCCGCTCTTCCTTGACTTCCTATTTCCTCCTACACCCATCTCCACTTTCTTTCTGTGTATCTCTTTTGCCCTCATGATGATTAATATTATAATTATGGTGAGGATGATGTAAGCATGCACAGAAAACCACCCACACCCATACACCCACCCTCACCCACACAAAAAACACCCACACACCCACATACACACACACACTATCACAGCATCATTATGACTCCTTGCCAGATCTCCACCAAGTCCATCCTGAATCATTCCCTCATCCATCCAGCTGTTAATGTTATTTACAAAGGCATTATCAATCAATCCACACGTCATGTCTGTTGACTCAAAACTGGTCCATGCTGGATGAGGAGTTCTGTGTTTTCTTCTGTGGTTTGGGAAAGAAATGGTATAAAGTTATGGACTTGGATTATTATTGTTTTCTGTAGGAATGGAGAGGAGAGATTCTGGAGGAGAAAGCATGAGGGGTGAGAAGGAGGGGGGAGTGAGATGGGTGAGGAGATGTGGGTTTGAATGGGGAGTACAATATGTTTGCCCGTTTTGAACGCGCACACACACACACACACACACTGTACATGCTATCAGAGTTCTTGCTAGAGTTGAACAGGGATCAACATTGATCCACCCGGTGCTGTTGGGAAGGCTTTTTTGAGGGGGGGGTGATGTTGGGGGACATTGTGTGTGTGTGTGTGTGGGGGGGGGGGGGGGGGGTAAGGAGAGATATTCCAGAGAGACCAGAGGAAAGAGAGAGTAGAGAGATACCAGAAAGGAGATAACAGAGGAGAGACCAAAGGAGAGAGAGAGCTGAGAAGAAACCAGAAGAGAGAGAAAGTAAAAGTGGAGTGTCAGAGTATTTCTCCATGCATCACCATCTGGATGTAAGGCTGGCTCTGACGGGGCTTTGGGGGGGTAAGGGGCGGGTCATCTGGTTACATCCTGGGGTGTGATTGGTGGGTTGTGTCAGGAAGTGATGGATGGATCATGGCTCCTCTCCAACTTCTGGCTGTGTGGAACATAATCTGTGATCAATATATCTGTCAATATGTAAATATGTCTATCTGTCTGACTGTCTATCTGTTTATCTATCTATCTATCAATCTCTCAATCTATCTATCTATCTAATCTACATCATGTATAATCAATATCTATTAAACCTACACATACAAAGGTACATACACTTAAACAGTTAGGTAAAACACATCCAGATAAACAAACACACACACAGAGCTACCCAAACCTCTAGTTTCTCCCTGGCCTCTTCCTTCTACCCTCCAGTGATGGTGTTGGTGGTGTTCCAGAGGACAGCACCTAAGTACACACACACACACGACACACAAACCACAATAGCGATCCAGCTCTCATTGGCTTCATGTGGAAGTCATTTCCCTCTAATCTATGGTAATTGTATCCGTGTTACAACCAAAGACCTGGTTCTCATTTACCTACTCTATCCATCTCTCCCTCCATCCCTCCATCTGTCTATATCTCCCTCCATCTCTCCCTCCATCCCTCCATCTGTCTATATCTCCCTCCATCTCTCCCTCCATCCCTCCATCTGTCTATATCTCCTTCCATCTCCCCTCCTCCCATCTGTCCATCTCTCCCTCCATCTCTCCTACCACCCATACTTCCATTCCTGCACCAATCTCCATTCCTCCATTACATCTCCTTCTCTCCAGACCTCCATCTCTCCATCTCTTCTTCCATCTCTTTCTCCATCCTTCCAATATTGACACAATCAGACCAAGTGTAATGTTAGAATTGCCAGCTAGACTAGTTAGACTGGACTAGACCAGAGTAGAGACAGTAGACTGTCTAGACCAGTCTAGACAGTAGCTAGACTGGGCTAGATGGAGGCTGGGGCAATGCAGGGGTAGTGTTAGGGTTAGGGTTAGTGTAAGGCCATTAGAAGTTTGTCAAAATAAGACGGGAGTGATTTCCTGTTCCAAGCCACCCGTGAAGTATATGCTGCAGGTTTGTGTAGAGAGAGTGTATGTGTGTGTTCTGTCCTTCCCATGAACCCACTATAGTCTGCCTACCTCTCTGTCTGTCTGTGCCTGCCTGCCTGCCTACCTGTCTGCCTACCTCTCTGTCTGTCTGTCTGTGCCTTCCTTCCTGCCTGCCTGCCTGCCTGTCTGTCTGTCTGTCTGTCTACCTCTCTGTCTGTCTGTCTGCCCACCCAATGGGGTTTCAATCCCGGGTCACATCCTGCTCCCCTCTGCTGTAGAGCAGCATGTTTGACCCCAGCCCTGCAGCATAAAGCAGGAGCAATCAGGAGGAAATTACCCACAATCCCCTCCAGACCTCCATTAGGGTCTAGCGGAGCACAACCCCATGTCCTCCTGGGCTAATACAGTTAGGTCATTATAGAGAGATAAATACCCTCCCAAGCTAACCACCCCACCTTCAAACTATCTAGCACCCCTCACCCAGACTCCACCCTCTACATTTACTCTCTCTATACAACTCCCTCTTCTCACCACTCACTAGCTATTCCCTTTATCTTTGTTTTCCTTTGTTTTTCAGTTTCTCTCTGTCTCTCACGTCTTCTCTCTGTTCCTCTTTCCCTGTCTCTCTGTCCGTCTTATAAAATGAATATAAAGAGTGGACTACCCAATGTCTTTGAATAACGTGTGTGTGTCTGTGTGTGTGTGTGTGTGTGTGTGTGTGTGTGTGCAGTTGCAGCTTGGCTCAGCATTCCCTGAGATGATGGATGAGGGGGGCTCCTCCTGCTGTCTCCTCCTCCACCATCATTTATCCTCTAGCCCCAGACAGATGAGAAACACCTCGCAGGCCGCATGCCCCGCGTCCCAACCCAGCGCACCCACGGCCCTCAGCCCACACTGGAGCTGGAGATGGATAAGGGCTGGGGTGTGATGCATTCATATCTCCCTTAATTACTCTCTTCTTCTCTTCTTCTGCTTTCTCTAGTCATTCCTCTGGAGCTACGGACACACACTGTGTTGGGGTGATGGATGGAGGGATGGAAAGATGGATGGAGGGATGGAGGGATGAAGGGAGGCAGGGAGAAAGACCGGGGAGTGAGAGCCTGAGAGAGTAAAAGAGAGAGTAGACGAGTGGGCTTGTGTATTTCTGTGTGTGTGTGTGTGTGTCGTCTACGAGCTCTCTGCTGGTTTATTTACACAGTTTAGCTCGAGTAGCAGCGCCTCGTTGAAGAGAGTTAGAAGAGCACGCTGAAGAGCGTCTGTGTTGTTGTTGTCGCAGCCTGGCTGTGTACAAATGTTTACATGAACCTGGAATGTTCCGGAGGGTGAGGGAAGGCTGAGGTGAGGCTGGAGGTCTGGGCTCACCAGGGATAATCACTTCTCTCTTCAGGGTTAGCAGGTGGCTTACAAACAATGGCACCATCATGTCATCAGTCAATACACACACACAAACACAGGAACGCACTCACGCACACATGCAAAATATCTCTCACACAACATTACACTCACACACAAAAATCTCCCTCAAACAATAAACACATGCAAACACACATGTATGTTGTTCACACATGCACACACACATGCACACTCACACACCAACACATGTATCTTAAGAAACAGTGACTTTCTGCATGACTTATATGACATTCGCTGGTTCATCCTTGCGTCAGGGCAGGCAAGCGTCGCTACAACACCAGCTATACTTTCATCAGGTTTAGCCGCGCTAATCAGAAGTGTTTGAACACTCCAAAGGCAGCGCTTGATCCTAACCCATCCGGACAGCGTCGCAGGTCGGGCTGAGCGCGGATCTCATGTATCTCTCCTAATGACGTGAGGCCCGTAACACAGAAGAAGGAATGTTTCACCGTCTTCAGTTTCGAATAACAATCAGAATAAATGAAAAGGTTTTCGGGAGAGGAAACTTTCCCCATTGTCTGTATTAATTTAAGTCTCATTTAACGACGGCGGGAATCAAACGCGCCGGGAGGGAGTGGGTGGAAAGGAGCTGTGAGAGGAGCCGACAAACAAACAGAAAGAGAGAGGGAGAGAGATAGAGAAGGGGGAGGAGAAGAAAAAATCACACTGAGAGGGTTAGAGAGAGAGACACACACACACACAGACACAGACATCAGAATACATCAGTCCGAAAATAGAATCGCTTTTTTGTTTCATCCGACACAGAGAGGTGTAGATAATTAGGCACCGCCGTTCTCTCCACGCGCCGCAACCAGGTAGGAGTTGGGGAGCCACGCGCCTCTCCCTGACAACGCGCGCGCTAAGAGCAATGTAAATGCGAGGGTAATGGCTGTCAGCTCGTGACAGCTTTAAATGGCCTTTTAGTTTGCAGCGCGAGCTGTCACGAAGGAACACATTTAGAATGCGTTATGTAGACAGCCTGAGCTGCGCGAGACACATCATTATTAACAAACTGCTACGACCGCCTCTCCTCTCCTCTCACCGCGGCCCAGCAGACCAGGACATGTATCTTACTCGCCCTTCCTTGCACCGGAGAAGAAATACAAAGCGTTGTCAGGGGGAACGAGCCGCACCGTGTCACCTCGCAGGGTTGGCGGTGTCAATCACACGGGGCGCGCTGCGTTTGTACACATTACCCGCAGCCCCGGAGTGAACATGAAAGCTACATGGGGGGATGTTAATTTAACGGTGCCTGTTCCGCGACTACTTCGGGTTGATCCCGGGGACGAGTGCGGCTGTTCGCTGGAGAGGGTTGTTAGCTGGCTGCTAACAGTTTTATTTGAAGTGTTGTAGCCTTCTTTGTTTTCCGCTGGAGCGCTTCCTACACACTGTACCCCCTCCCCTCCACCTTACACCATCCACACAGATACAGTTAGACATACACACTCAAATGCATGTATGCGCAGAACACCTATACACGTATAATATGTAGGTCTATATATACAGTATATGACTAATTGCCCAGTGAAGAAAACTTTGAATGTGCATCTAATCTAGAGGCTTTAAAACGTTTAAAACTTGAACGTTAGAAGGTTCCATAGCCTTCTAGATTGAGGCTTTAGTGGTTCCAAACCATCATCCAGGTAGCCACGCCCAGTAGGGGTGGTTCTCGGAGGGTCAAAGGTCAGACATGAAAATGAGATTACAGTTAATGGGTCCTGCTGTGTTTATTCATACAGGTGTGTGTGTATGGTGTGTCTGTGTTTGTGTGTGTAAGCGTGTGTATACGTGTGCATGTCGGGTTGTGAGCATGTGTGTTTGTGTATATGTGCGTGTCGTTGTGTGAATGTGTGTGTGCTTGTATACGTGTGCATGTCAGTGTGTGAGTGTGTGTATGTGTGTGTGTGTGTGTGTGTGCCAGGGCAGAGCGGCTGGCTGAGAGGAAACCGTTAGCAGCAAGCTCACGTTGCGTCCCCCGGGAGCGTGTGGGGAGTACCCAGAGTGCTTTGCAGCACAAGCGAAGGCTGTGTGGGAGTGAGGGAGGTTTTATGACATTAGAGAGGAGAGACAAGGAGAGACTGTGGGAGAGACCAGCGTGACCTGCCAGACTGTACGGGCAAGGCTCACTGTACTGGCTCCAGAATTATGAGTGTGTGTGTGTGCATGTGTATATATGTGCGAGTGCATGTCAGTGAGTGCATGTGTGTTTGTGTATCACTGTCCACATATGTGCCTTTAATTGAATCAGCCAGGTACATGCTAAGCATATCCTTCTACAGTGCACAAGCCCAGAACAGAGTCAGCTTGTATGGGCACTTGTGAGATCAGGCAACACGTTCTCCCCTAAGTGAAGCAGAAGAACCTTTAGAACCTTCTAGAACCGGGTCAGGTTCCCTCAGATCAGACTCAGAAATCTGAACTCCTTGAGGTACACTTGATTTAGCTCTCTTTGAAGACAGGAGGTGCCCCTTCTTGGTTCCATGATGTCTGTAATATGAAGTGCAACCTCTGCTATTTGTAACACCTTGATGACGAAGCATTCTTCTTGTCACTGGGGACATCCAGAACCGTTTGGAATGGGGTTGGGTTCCTCAGGAGGGTCCAGCCTTGTGGTTCTGTTGACAGGACTGGGGTCGGGTCCAGGTCAGGTCCAGGTCAAGTCAACACCAGGGTCAGAACACTGCCATGAGCAGCCAATCATATGCTGTAATTAGAAGCTAAATACCCTACCATTAGAGTGTGTGTGTGCATTGCAGGACATTGCTGCCTAATGACTTTTACCCCTAAACAATTTACCCCCCCAGACAGATTACTCTTTTCATTCTATTACCCCCAGCAGGGTCTGTGGTGATTAAGGGAGGGGGTCCCTATGTGCATGTGCATTATTGAAGTTGTGTGTGTGTCGGTCTGTCTGTGTAGGTTTGTGTGTATGCAAGTATACTGAAGTGTGTGTGTGTGTGTGTGTATATGTGTGTGTGTGTGTGTGTAACGATTAATCCATGACACCTTTATGTCAACACTGCCACATGTGTTGCCTATGTTTGCCAGCTGACCAATCAACTTGATGCACCCAGTGATGACAGAGTGAAGGCTTCTGGGAATTGCAGTGCAGAGAGAGGAGCCAGGACAGTCAGACAGCTGACCAATCAGATGCGTTCCGTTCATGTGATGGCATTGCCAGCCTAACTCATGCACTTCCTGGAAAGGCAACCTCCCACAACAGCCATTAAAGTTTAGATGAAAGGAGCCACCTGGTTAATGACAGGTATGGGGGAGATCTAATGACCTAATTTGCTGGAATTCTGCTCTGGAATGCAACCACCGTTAATGTTGCACCCTCTGATTGGTTGGATATTTTGGTTTGGCTCATCTAATTGGTTGATGTTCGGGTGTGGATACACAGAGAGAGACAGCAGTGGAAACAATAAAGACCTGATAAAGAAGCACATCTATGGACGCGATGGCAACAAACACAAACATAGACGTCATGGCAACTCACATATTGACTGACACCGAGCTTGGTAGCATATCCCAAAAACAGAAGTCAAGACAGAACTCACATTGCACTGGTTCCGAGGAACACCCAAACCAAACCCCTTTACACTGTGGTTCTAGTGGCCAGGCCTTCTAGTGACTGGAGAACCGCAGTTTAGGGCAAGGTTCCAGCGCTGTAATCACGTCATGAAGTCCTACTCCTAAGAACCCTGTTTTAACAGGAAGTGTTTGGAGGGAGGTTGTAAATGCTACTCCTTGGTGCTGTCAGCAGACTGTAACTCACTCTGCTACACAGACCTGCTGTTAGAGGGCATACGCTCTCATGCAAGCACACTCACACACACATGTGTACACACCCATCCATGCACATACACCAGATGCACACTCACACACACAAACAGATAAATAATCACACACCGGACGTCTACGCACATATATGAACTTGAACTCGAGACGAAGAGCGAGATCGAGAGAGAATGAGAGGAAGGAAAATATAAGGAGAGAGGAGTGAGAAGGGGAGAGAGGTGACAGGACAGAGAGAGAGAGTAGGAGAGATGAAGGGTCAGTCGTCCATGCTGCGGCAGATCACTCTGCACCTCTTCCTGGTGTGTCAGTAGCAGAACACATGTGGGGGAGGATCTGTAAACACTGACCCAGCCCTACCTCCACACACACACACACACACACTTACTCACATAAAAACACACACTGACACGTATACACACACATACTCTTAGAAACACACACACTTACACACACATTCACACACACTCACACACCCAGACACACACTCTCAAAAAACACAATAGTTTACAGTAATTCAATGTATTTCTCTGTTTTCAATCCTCTCATTTACAGACAAATACATATATATGTGTGTGTGTGTGTGTGTGGTGGGGGGGGGGGGGCTATGCGAATGAGTGAGTGTGTGTGTGTGTGTGCCTAGCGACGGGCGGAGGTTGCTAAGTGGAGGGTTGACAGGTGGAGGGCAGTGTTGACGACGGCAGTGTAACTGAGTCCAGCCTCCATATGCTGCCAACTCAGAGGAAGACAACTGCTGTGGTGAAAGTACGGCCTCTCAATTAGCCTTGATAGAGACATTAACCACACACACACACTCCGCCCTGTAGCACAGCCGGATGGTCTAATTGGCCATCTAACAAAGAAGTCCTGTAGCCTCCAAGTCTGGTGTATGTGTGCTTTGATGTGTGTGTTCGTATGTATGTATGTGTGTGTGAGGGCGGGTGTTCCCCTGTCCCCTGTGTTGGCCTGGGGACCTTGTTATAGGGTTTAAGCAGGGACACAGAGCAGTAACCAGACGCCTAGATGAGGTGTGTGCGTATTGTCACGACAGGGCCTAGCCTACTGCCCTGGGACTCTGAGCCGGCCAACAATATACATGTTAGCACTGTTGTAAGAATGCCCTTCTCATAACAGTCTGGACCCTCAGACACGCGGCTGGGTTTCATACCAAACACCTGCAGGACAAGCACACTCGCTAGGTCATGGGCTGCATCTCCACAGGCTGCGGTAGATTACTCGGCCCGTCTCCTTCACTTAATGAGATCTGAGGATTCCTTGAAAGGATAGGTGAAGAGAGGGGAGGAGAGTGGAGGAGAGAGGAGGAGAGTGGAGGAGAGTGGAGGAGAGAGGAGGAGAGTGAAGGAGCCGACAGGAAGTCTTGGAGTGCTTCTGAGTGTCTGTTCTGTTTAACACGTGCACATGTTGCTGCTTCAAACCTGGTGTAAGCCATGTCAGAGGTGTGTGAACCAATCAGGCTTCTCTCAGAATCAATTTACACTTCCTCCCTCCCTCCCTGAGTTGACGCCTGAGTTTGGGAGGATTGTTCTGGAAGACTCCAGGGACTCGTTTTCCAGTGGCTCCTCTTTGACAAACCAAGCTGCTTTCACAAATGTAAAAATGAAGTTGTTTGAAAAGTAGCAGGGGTGTGTAGAAGAGAGAGCTGGTGTGTGTGTGTGTGTGTGTGTTAATGTAGAAGTATGTATGTGTGTCTGTCTGCCGGTGTGCATGACTCTGTCTGCCTGTCTGTCTGTCTGTCTGTATGTGTAGGTGTGTGTGTGTGTATATATACTGCTACAATACCCCCTGTTCTATGACTGCCATGCCCCTGATGATGACTGCAGCCAGTAGTAAGTGAAGTGATATTATCAATGTCAGGTCATGTCCACACACACACACGGGTCAGGCCACAGGAACACAACTCTTATCTTGAGTGGCTATCCTCTCTGCTGTAATGGCACTGGTAATTAGTGAACACTTTACAATCACCCTGCACCGGCCTAACCTCAAACACAGAGACACACCCACACCCACGTAGAGACATAAACACACACACACAGACATGAACACACACACCCACGTAGAGACATAAACACACACACACAGACATGAACACACACACACACACATAGAGACATAAACACACACAGACATGAACACACACACAGAGAGAGACAGACTTGAACACACATACGCTAGCGTACACATACACATGAACGCACACACAAATGGCATATGCAGGAAAACACACACACTCTTCGTGTGTGTGTGCAAGAGACAGAGAGAGTGAGATAAGCTTGGTGTTTAGACATGGAGGTAAGGAGGTATCAGAGTATTCTCCTGTTTTATGGTTGTTATGGTTGTTATGGTTGGGTGTTAGCAAGGATCAGTCTGGGATAACGGCACTTCCTGCGTCTTACTGTAAAGCCATGCTGAAGCCCAGATTACACCCCTGACCTTGTCTGGCTGTCTCAGTGTGTGTGTGTGTGTGTGTGTGTGTGTGTGTGTGTGTGTGTGTGTGTGTGTGTGTGTGCGTGTGTGTGTGTGTGTGTGTGTGTTTGTGCATGTGTGTGTGGGAGGGGGGGGCTTCTGGGTTCCTCTACCACCACCACCCCCCTCCCTGGCCACCTATAGTTAGTTGGGGTCCTTATGGTGTGTGTGTATGTGTGTGTATGTGTGTGTGAGGGGGGGGGGGTTAGAGGGGGACTTGAGGCCTTGGGGGTCCCGGGACAGTGAGTGGGGGGGGTGTATTGAGTGAGAGCACACAACAGCTGCACACCACTAACATCTATTTATACTGCAGCTGCAAATGTAACGGGCACAAACACACAACCATACACAGTCGCACAACGACCCATCAAATACACACAACACGCGCACACAAGCACACACACGCACGGCGCAAACACACAAGCGCACACAAACTCCATAACACCCTACTCTCCGGTCCACCCTGTCTCACCGTCTTCACCATCGGCAGGATGGCTAGGTCAGCGAGAGGGCAGTGCTACACGCACACACCCTGGGCCCTGGCTATTCCTCTGTTACGTGTGGGTTTGTGGCCCCTCTCTCTCTCTCTCTCTCTTCCTAACTCTCTCCTCCTAATGGCCCGTGGCACCTTACACACTCATTAGCCCTGGAGCTTTCCACCACAACTACCCACTGTACCCCCAGTGCGCACACACATTCACACGGACACACACCCACTGCTCGAGGGGACAGAGCCTCAGGGCAAGGGGCCTAATAGAGAGAGACTGGGGATGACTGAGGAAGGGATCAGGGCAAAGCAAAGAGAGAGGGGTGAAAAAGAAAGGGCGTGAGAGCAAGGAAGAGGGGAGAGAAAGAGAGGGAGAGGGAGAGGGAAAAGGGAGAGAGAAAGATGAAGGGAGGATAAGCAAGAGAAAAAGAGAGAGAGGAGAGAGGGAAGACATGGAGAGAGAGAGAGAGAGAGAGAGAGAGAGAGAGAGAGAGAGAGAGAGAGAGAGAGAGAGAGAGAGAGAGAGAGAGAGAGAGAGAGACATTTCAGGATTCTGGATTCTGACAGACCCCCTCTTGTAACTATGGCATATCGACAGTTCGTTGTCCATATTTGGTAGGTTTCCTGCGTTCCATATTGATGAGCGCGAGCTGGCAGGAGGGTAATGGAATCTCCGGAACATTCTCTCAACCACAAGAACTGACCAATGCACATTACCCACAATTACTGGCTAAACAAACAGAAAAAAGTTGGGATGTTTGACAGCCATTAAGTCTGTATGAGGCTGGAGAGTAGCCGTGTGAGGGAAAGACTCACTATCTAACTTGAGGAGGAGGGGAGGCACGGCTTTACCAAAACACTCCTCACACTCTACCAACGCAACACAACACCAACACAACACCAAAACAACACCAACACACTCTCAACATGCTACCAAAATGCCCCCAATACACTACCAATGCAACAACATGCTACTAAAACATTTCCAAAACATTACAAAACACACACTACCAACATGCTACCAACACACTACCAACACAACCAGCAGTCCCGTGTCGACATTTGCTCTCCAGCACTGTAACTAAAACACACAACTCTCCAAACTGTAGACTAGAACACACACGCACCTCTCCAAACTGTAGACTAGAACACACACGCACCTCTCCAAACTGTAGACTAGAACACACACGCACCTCTCCAAACTGTAGACTAGAACACACACACACCTCTCCAAACTGTAGACTAGAACACACACGCACCTCTCCAAACTGTAGACTAGAACACACACACACCTCTCCAAACTGTAGACTAGAACACACACGCACCTCTCCAAACTGTAGACTAGAACACACACGCACCTCTCCAAACTGTAGACTAGAACACACACACACCTCTCCAAACTGTAGACTAGAACACACACGCACCTCTCCAAACTGTAGACTAGAACACACACGCACCTCTCCAAACTGTAGACTAGAACACACACACACCTCTCCAAACTGTAGACTAGAACACACACACACCTCTCCAAACTGTAGACTAGAACACACACGCACCTCTCCAAACTGTAGACTAGAACACACACGCACCTCTCCAAACTGTAGACTAGAACACACACGCACCTCTCCAAACTGTAGACTAGAACACGCACGCACCTCTCCAAACTGTAGACTAGAACACACATGCACCTCTCCAAACTGTTTCATTTTAAAATTACACAGATCAAAGAAATGAACACAGACACTTTGTACACACTGGGAAAACGACAGACATGTCACCTGTCCATATTAACGGAGATTTTACAAACTTCTAACGTGTTTACATAAACAGTATGGAGTAGAAGTGTGTAAAGTTGAGACGAGGATGATGAAAGTGTTTGCTGCTCTTACTTGGCAGCTGACACACACTAATAGAATCACCATTCAAACAAATAGACGCGAGAGACGGGTATCTCTCTCTTCCTCTCTCTCTCTCTCTCTCTCTCTCTTCCTCTCTCTCTCTCTCTCTCTCTTCCTCGCTCTCATTAGACAATGAGAGCAGTGAAAGAAGAACGCTCACGTCTGTCACTTCTGAAGGACTCATCATTACATCACAAGAACTCACCCATACACACACAAACATATGACCAATCCCCCCCCCCCTCCCACACACACGCAATAACAAACAATTTCCACACACACGACAGTGTTTCAGTGATGTCTGATCATGTGAAGTAATTATAGAATCAAGACCAGGATCATCTCCAGGGACCAGACTATGTTCAGAGAGGAAATATGGTTTAGCTGCAACCTTGTTTGTGTTTTTATTTACCATATAGTGCTTATAACACAGAGAGTGTCAACATGGTTTAGGTTTTGCAAGAGGTCCTATTCACAGCCACTCTTCATCCAATCCCTCTGAAATAATGTAAAAGTACATCAGAAGTGATTTGCTGATGCCGATGCAGAACGTGTTTGTCTTTAACCCCCAGATGACCACAGCCGGGCGAGACACATTGCTTACAACTGCACCTTTCACCTGGAGAGCAGAGGTCAACTGCTGTGTCCTGTGATCTCTGGCAGGACTACACTGCCCCCTGTTGGCCCTCCTGGAACACTGCAGCTGAAGGGAAGGCCAGAGTCCAGGACACAGGGAGAACTGGGCTGCGTTTCCCGAAAGCGTCGTCAGCCTAAGTTGATCGTAGAATCCATCGTACGACGAATCGTAGTTTTACGGGCCGTTCCCAAAGACACCGTAGCTAAAGTGTCCCTTGAAAATTCGTATAGCTCTTGAAAGCGCATAGATTAGCCTACTCCTTAGGAGCATGTTTGGGAAATGCACGTAAGAAATATCGATGGTTTCGTTATTGTGCTCGATCGTTGCTACGATCGAGCACAATATAAGTGGTGGGAGGAACAGACAGAGGGATGGTGAGCTGACGGGTGGAGAGAAGAAAGGTCCTTCCTCAACTTCTGCATGTCCATCCTCCCTCCCTTTCCCCCTCTCCTCCCTCTCTCCTCCCTACCTATCCCCCTTTCCCCCCTCTCCTCCCTCTCCTCCCCATCTATCCCCCCTTCCCCCTCTCCTTCCTATCCTCCCTACCTATCCCCCTTTCCCCCCTCTCCTTCCTATCCTCCCTACCTATCCCCCCTTCCCCCATATCCTCCCTACCCCCCTCCTCCCTCTTTCCTCCCTAACTATCACCCTCTCCTCCTTAACTATCGCCCTTCCCTTCCCCTCCTCTCTCTCCTCCCTCCCTATCCCCCTTTCCCTCCCTCTCCTCCCTCTCTCCTAAGTCTGGGTCCCAAACTCGCATGCCCCTCCCCACCTCCCCCCTCCACCTCACCCGCCCATGTCACTATTTGTCCCAGGGCATTGTGGGAGTTGCGGTGCAGAGTATGTCAGTAAGTTGGTGGGGCAGTAGCCAGACTGTAATTCTGTTTTGTTAAACTGTGGATGTTGTATAGATGCTGCCAGCAACACACAATGGACCTGCAGGATCATGGGGGGAATACAAAATCACTCTGTGTGTGTGTGCGTGTGTATCGTGTATGTGTGAGTTATAACACTTTGAATTGCCATTGTGCAACGGAAATACACTTGCCTATGTGCGTGTGTGTGCATGTGTACGTGAGCGTGAATGTGCATGTATATGTGTGTGTGTGTGTATGTTTGTGCATATGCATGTGTGTATCTGTAATGTGTAGCTGTGTGTGTGTGTCTGTGTGTCTGTGTGTGTGTGTGTGTGTGTGTGTGTGACCGCCAGTGTAGATTGTAAACAATGAGGCCTGTCCCCTGACCATATGGACCTATCAGGCGTGGTATGTAAATGAGGTGCTGTCCAGCTGGGTGTCTGATGGGGGGGCAGTAGGGGGGCGGGAGGGGGGGCACGACGGGGGCACAGGGGGGCATAAACGGGACACAGATACAGGCTGGGGAGGCCGGGGGGGGGGGGGGGGGGGGACTACAGATGTAGGAGCTGCCCTCCTTCTACCACTCTTTAACTCTAACAAATGAACACACCCACTCATACAGACATGCCGAGACACACACACCTGACTCACTCTGAACCCCAGTCACCCTAACCATGCCAGGTGACC